>JAOTOM010003356.1:0-150761 GCA_034440615.1 Ashinkailepas kermadecensis | reverse complement strand
ACACGTAAAATGGACGGTTGAGGAAACCTACCAATATCGGGAACAATCCATTTGTTTTGAGGCGCTTCATGGTGAGCCTGCCGGAAATGGCACGAAGTTAGGCAGGACGATTATTACTGGGTAATTTAGGATACCACATGCTAAAGCTGGTTGGTTATTGGTTTTACGACTACGTCGACCGTTGGAGTCATGTAGCGTCGCCAATCTCTCGCGCGATTGGTCGCGGGCGAAGAGTAGCGACGGGTGAGACTCGAACCCACAACCTTTTCGATTCTAAGACGAGCATCTTACCCCTAGACCACTCGTCCCCCATTTGCTGAAGCTAAAGAATAGGTCTTTCAATTAGAATATGTCAAAGTACTCTATATTGCCATAAAATATGGAAGATAGCATAGAGAAAGTCGGTAAAATTGCATGTAAACCAATGGTGAAGGGAAGCCTTCAAGCCTGCTACCAAACCAACTTCGTCGGGGCCCGTAACAAACCAACGCAACTTTATTCTGTGCGGATACCTATCGCAGTGCCGGACCTGGGTGCTATGTTGAATTTAGGTGATGTTTGTCAGGTCTATATGATTCAGGTTGTGCATCATGCTGATATGGATTGAAGTATTATGCACTCATTGCTGTGCATATGCATTGACAACCATTCATCTCGTTAATGTTTTTTGAGTCAATTACTTTTGCACATAGGTACACATGTATTTATCTGTATGTATATATGTATGTATGTATATATATATATATACATATATATATATATACATATATATATATTACATATATATATAAATAATGTGTGGGCAGTGCACACTGAATCACATGGCTCATGAGTCTGATACCACTGAGTCGGATCTGAATCGATTCAAATTTATGTTTGAGTCATGAGTCGAATCATGCTTTGTGAGCTCTGAGTCTGAATTGAGTCAAATCGAATAATTTTGACCTGCTCTGAATCATGAGTTGAATCGGATCTCAAGATCTGTGTCAAATGTGAGTCGACTAAAACAATTGAGTCAAGCACAAGTCTGGTGGCAGGCTGGTCAAATTCACACACACACACACACCATACATCATCCATGGTGCGGTAATCTGCAAGTTTTACCGCCAAAACTGTTCTTCATGTCAATAAGTTTTGGTATGATTATGATAGTTCTTGTTCAGAACTACTGGAATCCAAGCAGGTAATTCTGAAGGAAAACCAATATTTTATGGGTTCCTGAGTTGTGCATCACGAGTTTCCGGCGCAAAGAAGCCCAAATTACGGTACCATATCTGAAGCAGAATAACTTACAATCAAACACCCGCACCCATCTCCACCATCCACGCACTGATTACCTATCACAGGCGGCAGGGGCGACAATCTTCCAGGACGAGAGGTGTTTCCCTCTTCTAGGTTCAATGTCACCGAAACCGACGCTCTTGTGGTATGTAAATAAAACAGGTTATTACGAGGATAACTCTGACGTCATCAACAAATCTGGAAGAGGTGTAAATTTCACTATTTTTAAAGGTTCTGTTAGGTCAGGGTTAGATTCGGTTGTTAGGGTTAGGTTAAGTTAAAAGGAAGGGGATAGGGGCAGGGGTCAGGTGACATGGGAAAATGTGAAGTGAGCAGGGGCAGGTCACGTGGAGGCAGGGGCAGTGAGGCAGAGGACATGGAATGGTGGAAGGTGGTAGAGACAGGGGCAATGTGAAGGTATAGGTGGCAGGGGAAATTGGGCAGCTGATCCTAATAAAAACCTGTAGTCACTAAAACCTGTAATACATTAGTACTTTAGTAGCTAATTGTACTCTTGTGCATATTAAATAAGGAGATGCAAAAAATGTATCAACTTGCACCTCTTCCAAGAGTCCTGAAGACGTCAGACATAGTTTTGTAATCGCCCGTGTTGTTTACATGCATAATTGAACCTTGAAGCAGTGGGCTACACTTCGGGAAGATCCGTGGGGAGATTACCCGAAGGTGGCGGGCTGAGCCCAAGGCCCTTTACATAAGGTACAACCGTCCGGCGATTCGAACTTTTCATGACGTCACAAGTTTTCAACGGCCGAAGTCCTCGTTGCCCGTAATGCTTTTTATGGGTAACTTATCATGTAATATTTTCTTAACAAATACAGCTATAGTCATGAAATGAAGATCATGTGATAGAACACATCTTTCTCTATGAAAAATATAACTAACGTTTTTACCTGCAACTTATCTGAAACCCGCTATACGAGCCGAAACTGGTCATCACACCACGCAGGCTTCGTCCCCAGCTGGCACCTTCCCATGACTTTTTCACCGACGAATGCTCATAATGAAGGAGTGTGGGGTGGAACTTATGCAAATTATGGGAAGGATACACGGGTTTTGTTTGATGCACTTTTGAGGAGACACTTGTCCACTCAATCTTTACTTCTCCCGACCAATAATTTCAACTTTTAACATGGGACCCTAGGAGTGTACCCCCCACCCATCAATTTGAGTTCTCCCATTGCCTTCATGTATTGCGTCCCCCAATAATGTCCAGAAAACAGCACCCGTAGGAGGATATAAAGGTCGTTAATGGACACGCAGTGCCACAGGCATATAGCTAACTTCTAGTAACAAGAGGGAGGGGCAGCTGTCCCGGAAAAGTAAGCTGAACTCCGCGGTGAATCTAATGGTATGCTAAGCGGACGACGCACACCGAACAAGTAAATTTAATTGTTCTTCCAAGTTCTCTAAGCCACCATGACATCTCAAGGTCAACACAGGTCAAATAAGGCCAGTTCTAAATGTAACAAATTGTATTCATTGTTGTTTAAAGTTCAACGAATTATTTAGATTGCAGACATAGGCTATATCGACATTGCTGTCAGGGTTCAAGACTATCCAATGTGATCCTCAGTAACGCTTTCGTAGTTTGAGTACAAAGATCACGAAAGGAGTTGTATTGAGAATTTGACTGCACTGATTATTTTTCATCTCTCCCTGGTTACCTTTCCCAACTGGATTTTGGCTATGCAAACAAGTATCCACTGCCATCACTGCCGTGCAAAGGAAAAAAAACGCATGCGACATTTTTGGCCGAAAACATCTTTCTATTCGATAGCTGTTTCGTAGACCCCAATGGTGAGAAAAAACCACTCATGTTTAGGTAACATACTATTTGGAAGAACATTTTTCTTTTAAAAAATACGCCTGTGGGGAACAACATACATATCATGGTCAAAGGACGTATGAAACAAACTAGCATTTGCGTCAAGACGTATGTGCCGCATTTCGTGTGATTGTTTCACATGCCATGGCAAAACACATATGTTATCTTTATTTTTTTTTGTCGCATGGACCTGCACGGCAAAAGGACACATGTGATCACGGAGATCACATACGTCTCTATAGTACTCGAGATGCTGCAGCTTTAGCGATAGAGAGACGTATGCGAATAAGCGATAATCTCGCACGTCTTGCATGGTGTCAAACTGAGCCACATTTTTCTTCGCATTTGCATCCAGGATGTGTTAAGCTAGACAAAAACACATCAACGCGCGTGAAATAGCTCGTGGTTTAAATATTCCACCCGACGCAAGATTAACACATGGTGTCCAGTGCCATGGGGCAGCGATCATTGTCGGTGCTACATGTTAGTTGTACAGTCACCATTGAAAAACCTCCGTACGGTGGCCTCGTGCACTTCTGCCCATTCGACACGTTCGAATGCTGAAGTGCTCCGCACGTCTACCCATTCGACACTTTCGAATACGGCGGTCCCGCGCGCTTATGCTCGTAGACACCTTCGAGTCGGGCGGTCCCGTGCATTTCTGCTCGTTAGACACCTTCGAGTACGGCGGTACCGTACACCTTTGCCCATTCGAGACCTTCGAATCGGGCAGTCCGGTGCACCTCTGTTCATTAGACACCTCCGAGTCCGGCGGTACCGTGCACCCCTGCTAATTCGCCACATTGAGTAAGTGCACCTTTTTGTCCTCAAGCATCGCACCTAAATTTTTCCTCCCACAATATGTTCCGAGATACTACGCATAATCGTTTGGTCCGGCTCTGTCACATACGTAGCTTTGCCTTCGCATGGTGGAATCGACGGAGACAAATTATGGCCTGGCGAATTTACTTTTTATGTGTACCTAGCACAGACGATTTTAAGCAACACAACTGTGCTCAATGCATTTGTCTTCCTACAGGGATTTGATGGATATCAAACTTGAACGAGAGCACAATAGTATCGCTATTGATAGCCCCGAACGGTAAATAGGCATTTCTGAACTTTCTGACATCTGCATTTTTAGATCGGGACAGATTGTAACATACGCTATTGTTCCTTTGCACGGCAGATCAGATCATGGGTACCCAAACAGGCGAAGACACCTTCGGAGAATAACTAACAAAGTAATTCCTTGTACAATCACCCACCAATTACATCGCTACTAGCTATAGCATGTACTCAATGCTCGATAAATGTAAAATCCCGTTGGGACGTCCCACATGTCGCGGCATCAGCGTCATTAGGAAGGTGTGGTTGGACGACGCGTGCCAATTGTACATCTGAACAAGCAGAGCTTCAAAACACGACATGAAAGGCTGGAGAAGCACACACGGAACCTACACACGTTGTGTCACGACCACGAACAAACCAATATGAAAGGAAGGCAGTGTTTGAAATCCACCATACCATACTCGCCGTCCAGATCAATTTATATGCTACCCACCGAGGTCGGCGCACTGCTAACGCAAGGTCTCGCTGACTCGACGACAGGTCGGATCACGGTTCCAGCACTGACAGCCGGAACCGAGCGAGGGTAATATGTTCCAGACCGTGGCGCCACGCGAAAACCGCCACTACTTTGTGGGCATGCGCCCTGTTGTCCTTCGTAACGTTCACTATCCTTGGTAACAACTACTGTATCCTCATTGTGACACCGCGTCATTGAGCGCAAAGTTCACCGACCTCATGCCTATCGCCATACACTCGGCTTACGGCTACAAACTGACTTGCCAGTCCGTCCTCAGAGTATCGCTATCGCATTGCATTCGCCCCATTATCACACTGTACAGGCCGACACTATTCACTGCACATGGCCTCACCACTCAGAGACCAATAGCCGGTCGAACGCCCGCGGCGAAAGGCACACTGTCAACGCCGGTGTCTCGGTGATGAGTGGCGACTTGGTGACAGGCGACTTCACCGTTCCAGCACCGACAGCCGAAATTGGCCGGACGAAGCAGGCCACTATCCTCGGGCCCTATGGGTTTCCGAGGGTTTTTCGGAACGCTCAATGGAACCCATTCTTAATTCTGGTACCTGACAGGTTATTTTCATTCTTTTCAGAAATTCTAGTAAAATTGTTGAGGTTATGCAAGGTCATGGAGCAATCACATCACAAAATGGAGAACCTCCAATTTTGTTCAGTAGTCATGGTTTCACGCAGCTTAGCACAACATGGCGAGCCTAAATGACGAATGTTGGATATAATAGGGTAATTGGGGACTGCACCAACAGGGTGATGTCGGTTATTAACTTTTCCCATGTACTTTGAGGTCACTGTCCTGAATTTTCTTAGGATGATTAAATGTACAGTCACCCTGAAATTATTTCTTGAATTGGATTCCCAGTACATTTTACCACTAAGCGCCTAAAAATAGTGATCTTCTCCTATGTTACATTAGTTGTAATTTTCATATCTTCAGAAGATTTGATACAAAAAACATGACGTCCATGCAGGTTAGGCAAGCAGTATGAGTTGCTCCGAATCCCCTTCTTACCTCCAGGTGGAACCGCATGAGCTTGGGACAAAGCCTCAGCTCGTCTTTGTCCAGCGCCAGCAGCTCCTCAAAGCACTGACGGCTGAGCAGGGTTGCACCGCCGTCAGTCTTGGGCACCAGCAGGCCGCCGTTCTCCGCCAGTGTGGGCTCCCATCAGCTTGATGAGGTGGGGCGGGTCAGCAAAGACCGAGACTCTCCTATGAAAGGATGGGAGAGGTTTATAATGAACACGCGGTCGGGTGAGGTGGGGGGGGAAGGGGTAAATTACACCACCCTGAGGATTTCCAAAATAACGCGGAAACAGCGGCGCGCAGTGGAGCTGGGCTAAGGAAAGGACAGGATAACAATGAAAGATGGAGATGAGTTTTACTATGATGTTGCTCCCTTGCCATCTATTTAACTAAACAATATTGAAGGGTCCAAAATCATTATTTATGTATTGAAAACACCCATGTAATGGTAATTGCCAATAGCCACGGCTTCTCTCTCATCTCATGGTGATATTTTCACTTCAACAAGCGCGGGTGTGAATTTGTTGCTGCTTGTTGCTGCTTTGTTCCTTGACCAGTGTCTGCTGCCCAGCCCCATCTCGTCAAACGATATGACGCAGGGGCGCTGCATTGGCTCCATGGCCTGCACGGCCGCCTCCAGAACCTCGGCGGCAGCCTCCATCACTCCCGGTGTGACGGTGAAGGAGGGTGTCCAGCGTGAGAGCGTCGTCATGGACGGCAGTGGGGGCTCCAGCAAGTTGCTGACGTACGCGAAGGCCTGCTTTGAAATACAGCGCAGGCCCAACGCTTTGGCAACAGCCTTGCCCCCCCCACACAGATTCGGCGCTAGGTGGCCGCTTGGCGCACCTGCTCTGCCGACAACACTCCTGATTCCAGCAGCTGGTCCAGGGTCGCAGCCTTCTTCGTCAGCATGACGTTGCGGCGGAGCAGACCAGACTTCTGGCGCCGCCACGTCAGACGTCACTGACGACAGATCCGCTGCAAGCGATCCACCTTTCTCTGCAGCCGGCAGACTTTCTCCAGAGGCGTCAAAATCTGCACATCTGTCGTAGGCTGAAGCAGCGCTGGGACGTCCTCTACTGCGTCTTCGGCTCCGTCCTCAACTTCAGAGATCACTGCAATCAGAAAACAAGGCGGGCGTGTAACATATCACGACAAAAGAGAATGCTTCGTTTTCAAGATGAAAACGTCTGTTGATTCAATCCCAGGTTGACAGATAAAATAGAAAGGCTTGCAGAAGTGTGTGTACATGTGCATCCGAGCTTCATAATTAAAGCATTAATTCTAGATATTACATTAAAAGTGTTTTAAATTTTGATTGAACAAGCAGAACAATTCGCTTTATTGTCTTACCATAATGCTTGTGAATTGTGCATACCAGTATCATTTCAAGAGCAGAATGGCAGCTGAGCCCAACTCAAGCCCTTGCATTTATGGGTCTTGTGGGCCACTGACTATTCCTCACACATGTTATAAATGATGGTGCAGTCATTCATTTAAAAGAATGTCCATCAAGTGAGACAGGAAGGCACATATTTATACAGTGGTGAAGTTGCTGAATTACTGCATATCACACAACTACTCATATCTGAAAGGAAATTTGTCACACATCATGGGTAATGGGCCAACAGATGAGACAAGCATGTTTCACATATCAAGTATAATATTTCTGCTGCATACTGCAAACATGCTTCAAATATGTGCCAAATGACAAGTGTAGCACAACACTCTTCACATGAAGGCATTTGCATGCACAGTAAATGGCATGCATGTGTGGCATATGTATGGCCTAAAAGCAGCCTACACATAATGCTTCTCCCAAATTATGCCAACTGTAGGTTGTCTTCCTCTTTCCCTTGTGTAAAGTTTGACACCCTACATCATACATCTCCCAGCTATTCCTACTGTTGGATGTCTCTTGATGCAGGGTTTTAACCTGCTCAGTGGGCTATTCTTGGCATCTCACCACTACTGCCACTCCTCAAATGTGCAGGTATTTAGAAACCATCACCTTCAATTACTTTAAATTGTTCCCAGCTATTATTTTTAATGGCGCTAGATCACTGGAAGTATGTAGTTGCATTTGCAGCAGTGTCACTTTTTAATTACCACTTATACCAATGTGCCTGGAGAATCACATCCCACATATAGGTTAACATGGCTGTTCATCTGCTGAGATCATACAGCCCCTCTGCAACTGCTTCTGTCAGATAAGAGGAGCTTTTTGGATGTGAAGGTGAGTTAAATGTTAAAAGCAGTCTTAGTGATTCCATTAATATCAAGAACATTTTGTTCACAATGAACATACTGGAGCACAGTAAGTATGGCACAGTAAGTATTCAAGTTTGGAGTAAGTAAGTAGAGCACAGTAAGTATTAAATAAGTTATGTTTATGTTGCATGACCACATTGTAAGCTCTTTGACAACCAATGGTGGCAATCTTGATATAACGTCTGAATCTGCTAACAAACAAATCATTCAAATCGCAGATGGTTTCCATGTTGCGATTGTATGACAGTAGTCCTGACACAAATGTTATACAAAAAAACATTCCAAGAGTGCTTATACAATATTTACAGCAAATAAGAAGTGGCATTCAGCCAATATTTCAATGCGTAATGCCACTGCCACACCAAGGACCACTTCAGGGGCTCAGCTGGTTAGAGTGCTGACCTACACTGGTCTCCCCAGTCCCAGCAAGACAGGGTTCAAGTCACTTCACACACTTGAATTTAGCCCCCGACTGAGAGGGTCAGTTGGCAACTGGCCTGATAGGGCCGTGGATGAGCTACCAGGGCAGCAGTGTCAGTGCATTGACAGCATGTTAAACCAGTTGTCAAAATTCTGCCATTGAACTGGAATGAATTGCCTGTGTGGTGGGGCAAGGGTTCATGCAACAATCCCTGATGAGCAATATGACCCTGGTTCATAAAGCCACCCCAGCAAGAATGCAGACTTTTTTTATCAGACAAGCAATGGGGATAACAATCTAAATATACAGCATTTGTCTGCATTAATATATTTACAAGACAAACATTACACATAGTTGCCCTCATACAGCTGAAGAGGTTAAGCTAGCTTAGGTCATTTTATATTTGTAATATTTTGAAGACATAAAATTATGCTTGAAATTTTACCTCTGGGTGGGTTGAGGATAGTTTTTTCTAAGAGTGTTTTGCCAAGGCTAGGTTACATTTTTTAACACATTGTTTGTGATGCTGTACAACCAAACTCAAATATTGATTTTGGTGCAATTTTGCTCTGAAATTAAAGGGGTACTATTGCACTTTAGGGCATTCACAAGACAAGTTGTACACACATTTTACCTTTATGATGCAAGCAAATGGATTTGGCTAGGTTAAGTTAGGTAACTTGTAACTTTAAAAAAATACAACCTTAATATATAAAAATTTTCCCCACAAAACAGGTTGGCTTGGTGAGCATAGGATGGGTTGTGTCTACTTAAGTACTAAAAATTTAATGACAAAAATGCCATGACATTTTTCATTCAATATAAAAATGGCATGGTTTGCTATGTAATGGTGCATTTTATTTTGCTTTAAAAAAATATATTCCATGCTATGTTGCCAAACTCAAAGCCTTGTTCAATATTAATTTGTCCCACCAAATGAAAAGCAAGCATTTGCAAAGGAAATGAGTGGCCATATCAGCATAATCATGTTTATAAATGTTGCATTGGACATGTGTCCTCAAAACTTCAAAAATTGCTGCATATGAGTTGGCATGTGAAGTCTAGCATTCAATCTCATTGCAGTTTGTTTGCAACATGCAAGTTCACATTCTACAGTCTGGCAGACTCTCACATCATTACTTTGAGCCATCACCAGCATAACCTCAACACAACTGACTTAATTTGCTTGTGATCAGCCAACTGGATTTTTTTTTAAATCCAAGTTCTTGCATGGGTTGCTTCATGGACCAGGGTAGTATTGCTAAGCAGAGTTTGTTGCACGCACCATGGCCTCACCACCCAATCCAGTTCAACAGCAGAATTTTGACAAGAAGTTAAATATGCCATCAATGCACTGACACCACCACCTGGTAGCCCATCCCCAGCCTTATCAGGCTAACTGCCACCCAACCCTCCCAGTCAGGGTTAAATGTGAGCATGTGAAGTGAAAGCAAACCTTGTGTTGCCAGGGCAGGGGAGACCAGTGCAGGGCAGCACCCGAACCAACTGAGCCACCAGGGCAGCAGTCTGTTGCTTATATTTTCTACATACAAGAATGGAACTAAGGATTTTTAAGCAAATGCAGTGTTGATTGACCTAGTTTGGAAAAAAATGTATCTAGGCTGAACAAACCTATCCTGCCCACCCACATCAGGCACCTATCCCTGCACCAATTTCCACACCACACTGACAAGATCTTATCACAGGTTGAAGTGCCATGCTGATGCTTTGCAGTCTTGCAACAAACTATGGAATCACCATATAGGTAACCTACCTACATAACCTCAAGTTCTCAAAGCACACTGTGGCTCATATGACTGGAAAAATATTGGCCCTTATGTACATTATCACCTAGATGGATTTCAGGTAAGCTTTGTTGAGATGCATACTGACCTAGGCATCACAGTAGATAAAAACTTGCATTTCCATCAACACATTGCTGGCATAGTACAGAAAGCTGGAAGTATGGCTGGCAACCTACTAAGTTCTACTTTTTGACTTTCTCCTGAATTTATGAAAACCCTATACATTACTCATGTCAGCCTCTTTTGGAGTGTGTTTGGAATACAGGTTACATAAGTGACTTAAGGCAACTAGAATCAGTACATAGGAGGTGGACACGAAACAGAGGGATGGAAGGTCTGGATTATGGTGCCAGATTACAGAAACTAGGTTAGTTAGTTAGTTATTTGGGCTTTAGGGCGCTTCGACCAGAATTGATCATTCGTGCCCAACAGAAACTAGGTCTGTAATTGGTGAAAGGTAGACTGACTTGAGCAGACATTATCAAATGTTGGAATATTTTTATGGCCATTCTGCCATTAAGATCCCTGACATGTTTGTGCTGGCACCATTGGTGAACACACATGGACACTCAATGAAATTGGCTCACAGGTATGCATCAGTGGATTGTAGGAATAAATTTGTTTAGCCTCAGATGCTGTGCCACCTGGAACTCATTGCCTGATGATGTAGTAGCCCTTAACAGACCTGGGTGCATTTAAAGCTGCACTGCACTCAAATCTCTGCACATTGTTGTACAAATATACTGAATAGATTAACCATGATAATATACTAATCAAACTTGAAGAGCAGCTTTACTTCTCTATATTCAGAATATAGAGATCTCTATATATCTTTATATTCAATCTCTGCATTTAATCTCTATGTTCAATCTCTATATCCTCTTTTTCAGAAATCTTGACTGACAACAAATATTAGCAGATGTAGTGGATACTCTAAGCATACAAATTTTGCTTAAGGTACACATTCCAATCCCATGTCTTGCCCTCTCTATCTGATAACCATATTTTCTTTAATCTAGGGGACTGGCATACCTGCAGATCAGAGTGGGAAACTTACTTTCCGAGTTGGGAGCAGGAGTGCATTCCAATTTCTTCTGGAGTACATTTTCATGGACATTATTTTTTTATGCATGGTATCTGTTTACCAGTAACCAACCATAAAAACCTAAATCAGTACCTACATAATATGCATAAGTAATATCATTCTCATTTTTGTTCAAATAAAATGTAAAAACATAGGAACAAAGAAGTGAACAATGGATGGCACTGCCCAGCAGTGACTTGCAATAATCAGCACTGTTTCGTTTCTCATAACTCACAAGAGCAATGTGCTTGCCTTTCACTTTTGGTCTCAGTGCAAGGCTAGCCATATGAAAAACAAACAAAAATACTTCACACTTCACCCTCAGCTCAGAGCTCACACCTACCTATGCATCCAATTTCCCACGTAACACAAACGCAACTCCGCTACCGCACATGCCAGTTGGATGTGATCAAAGCAAAGGATCAGTCAAGGTCTTGTGTTTGCAGCATGACACTGTTAACCACATGTTCAAAGTTGCTAATGGTTGTCATATAAAAAATACCTTGCATTGATTAATCAACACATTTCAGAACAGAAAATGCTAACGCAGCCAATTCTGATCTGTGGCTTCCGGGGCTCCGGAGAACGTCTCTTAAAACTGCCAAACTTTCCCACTATATGGGTGGCAGGAACACGGGTTTTCAAGACGCTGCTCAAAAGCCGGAGAACAGTGTACTCGGTGTGCATGCGCATCATCTTGCAAGTTGCTGTTGGCACTGTTGTTGGCAATTCTGGTGGTTGAGATTGATGGAGTGTAAGCCTGTGGTCCGGCTGCTGACTGATACAAAAAGTGGTTAGTTTGAGTGGTGACTAAGTGTTTTTTGGGTGTCATTCTGTTTGTTTTTATTGATATCTTTGTCACCAAAATTGCATCAGAGTACATGTGAAGCCCATCCTATCCAGTATGAACCCGGAGTGCAAAAATGTTTTCAGAGATAGAATATCTTAAGAAGTGCCTTAATTCCCACCCTGCTGCAGATACTGGCTCCCCTTGATCAGGCACAGAACTCATCTATGGGTGAGTGATGCTTGCGTATATGGGGAGCCAACCAGGTGAGAGAACCTCAGTCTGCATACCAAGATAGGTATGCAGAGAAAATACAGGCAGTTAATTGCAGGTAGAAATGTTAAATAAATGAATAAATATTCATATTTAATATATATTTATCAATATTTATTTATACTAAATATTGAATTAGAATTACCCACTTGAAATTTTGAGCATTTCTACAAATACCCTGAGCCCGGTTGCCAAAGCAAGTCACAGAACTTGAATTCCAATTGCTTAAATGAACAAATGACTAGGTACCTACCTTGATGGAATGTTCACAGACGGAATAGCGTTCTTGCGCAGGAACAAGTTCATCCGGTCCTGTCTCGCACACAGGTGCACCCACCCTGCTCTCCTTTTTGCATCTTTCGGAAAATTAAAATACGAGATGTCAGGATTGTTCCTGAAAGATGAAGTACACTTAGTCACAGAGCAGTATCGCATTACTACGAGCACCTAATCAAAGACCAGAAAATCCTATACTATATCGTACGCAGCCGCAACACTACCAGACATTTGAAAGCGTGAAAGTCGGTTGTATTCTGGCGCAAGGAAATGCGCAGGAAACGTCTAACGAGTGACGTCAGAAATTAAAGTGGCCCTATGGCCGCTGAAGGGACGGTTCCCCCCTGGCTGAGCCAATTGCGATGCGATAGGTACAGGTTGATCGGTGGGTATTATTGCAATTTAAGGTGAAGCACAATTAGGACAAGACAATTGTTGCACACATTTTAACTCCATGAAACATGTAAAGGGGTGGTTTGGACAAGATAGGTCATAAAGACGAAGACAAAAGATCAGTGCAACTATGAGCCACAAAGGCCCTTCTTGGTTGCACTCTGGACACGGAACCACTTGCCCACCACATCCGTCGATCAGCCCTCCCTGGAATACCAAAAAGCAAGCCCTCTATTCTTATAATGATTGTCTATGCTGTTTTTAAAGATGCTCAGTGTGCTGCTACTGACAATTGCTTCTGGCAGCTGGTTCCAGTGTTCTACTACCCTGTTGGTGAAGAAAGACTGTCTTAACCTTGTCCTGCTGGGATTAACTTTAATTTTGAATTGATGACCTCTAATTGCATCATTTTTGTTAAATTCAAACATTTCCCTGAGTTATCCCTATTCTTGACCATGAACAAATGTAAAGACCTCAATGAGATCTCTCAGCCTTCTATATCTAAGTTAAAACATATTCAATTTCTTCAATCTTTCGTCATATGCCAGGTTCCTTATGCCATGAACCATTTTTGTTGCCCTCTTTTGTACTCTCTCTAAAAGCCAACAATCTTTTTCATAACTAGGGGACCAAGCTTGGACACAGTATTCCAAAGGTGGCCTGAGATATGCACAGTAAAGCTTCCTGATGACTTCCTCACTTTTGTATGATACATTCCTATTTATTGCCCCAAGCATTCTTAATGCCTTCTTCCTGGCTTCTTTGGTCTGTTCTGATGCCCCCAATTTTCTGTTCAAAGTAACACCTAAGTCCTGCTCAGTCACAGATAGTACTTGGCCACCCATCAAGTATGGAGCCTTCATATGCTGCCTACCTATGTGCATGATTTTGCACTTATCAAAATTAAATTTCATTTGCCATTTTTAGGACCACTTCACAAGTTTCTCTAAGTCTTCCTGCAGCAATGCCTGCTCATTGTGTCCTGCTATTGCCCTAAAGACCTTCAAATCATCCACAATTTTAAAACCTTACTGCTTAGGCCACTTTTAATGTTATTAAATAATATAATGAACAATAGTGGCCCCTGGGGGACTCCACTAAGAATATTTTGCCATGATGACTTTGTACCATTTAGCACAGTGATAAATTATTTGTGGAATAGGGTGGAATATACCACTTTCTGAGCACTCAATCAAAATCATTCTCCAAGAAGTATCGACATCCTGCCCCTTGATGCGTGCTTATGAAGTCTTTGTCTCCTTACAGACAAAGACTACACCATGGACTACACCAAAGACTACACCTACACCATGGACTCAAAGATGAGTCTGAAAGACATCAAAATCATTTTAAATGACACTTATTCCATGGTAACTTTTGACATTCTTCTGTGCTCGTTTTGACATCTCACACCTTATGGAAAACCTTTGTTTTAACCCTGATTTAGCATGACTCTTTGCTGTCTATCTGAAAGCCACAACTCTATCCATTTTAGGATGCTACCTGCAATACCATTGATCTGAAGCTGCATCATTAACTGTATATGGGGTACCTTGTCAAAAGCCTTACTAAAGTTAAGATATGCTACATGAACCTGATTTCCCTGATCAAATTGGGGACGAGTGGTTTAGGGGTAAGATGCTCGTCTCACAATCGAAAGATCGTGGGTTCGAGTCTCACCTGTCGCTACTCTTTGCCCGCGACCAATCGGCGTGAGAGATTGGCGACGCTATATGACTCAACAATCGATGTGTCGTAAAACCAGTAACCAACCAACCCTGATGAAATTGTTCTGTAGGAAAATTTAAAAAGTCCAAGAGATTTGTGAGACACGATCTCCCCTTTTCTAGACCCATGTTCAGTATCTTGAATCAGTCTGTTTCCTTCCAGAAAACTAACTATTCTATCCTTGATAATTGATTCAAGTACCTTGCAGACTAGGGATGTGAGCATTACTGGCCTATAGTTTTCAACTTTCCCTCTTTCTCATTTCTTGAAAATAGGAACTACATTTGCCCTTTTCCAATCTGTTGGAATTTCGTTTTGTGAAACTGATCTACAAAATGTTATACTAAGTGGAATTGCCAGTTCCTTTTCAGCTTCCTGGAATACCCTAGCATAAATTTGATCAGGTCCTGCTGCCTTGTTTGGTTTTATTTTACTGATATGATTGAAAACTAAGTACTATCTGTGACTCAGCAGGAGAAGGACTTAGGTGTTATTTTGAACACAAAATTGGGGACATCAGAACAGACCAAAGAAGCCAGGAAGGTCATCAGGAAGCTTTACTGTGCATATGTCAGGCCACATTTGGAATACTGTGTCCAAGCTTGGTCCCCTAGTTATGAGAAAGATTGTTGGCTTTTAGAGAGAGTACAAAAGAGGGCAACAAAAATGGTTAATGGTATAGGCAACCTGGCATATAAGGAAAGATTGAAGAAATTGAATATGTTTTCACTTATATATAGAAGGCTGAGAGGAGATCTCATGGAGGTTTTTAAATTTGTTCATGGTTAGGAACAGGGATATCTCAGGGAAATGTTTGAATTTAACAGAAATGATGCAATTAGAGGTCATCAATTCAAAATTAAAGTTAATCACAGCAGGACAAGGTTAAGACAGTCTTTCTTCACCAACAGGGTAGTAGAACACTGGAACCAGCTGCCAGGAACCATTGTCAGTAGCAACACACTGAACATCTTTAAAAACGGCATAGACAATCATTATAAGAATAGGGGGCTTGTTTTTCTGTATTCCAGGGAGGGTTGATCGACAGGGAGGAGTTGGGAGTTGAGAGGAGTTTGAAATTGTTGAGTGTGTTATGCAATAGCAAGTGAGTCTCTTATTAAGTCTAAACGCTTTATAACTTTATATAGGGTGTACCTAGCAGTGGATTCAGCACCTTCTTTTGGGATGTGATACTGATGAGATTGTCTATGGTAGCACAATGGGTATGATGGGAGGAGTTTGTAATTG
Source organism: Ashinkailepas kermadecensis (assembly GCA_034440615.1). Taxonomy (NCBI): domain Eukaryota; kingdom Metazoa; phylum Arthropoda; class Thecostraca; family Neolepadidae; genus Ashinkailepas; species Ashinkailepas kermadecensis. The sequence goes on along the minus strand of JAOTOM010003356.1, from coordinate 134,719 downwards.
TTGAGTGTATTATGCAATAGCAAGTGAGTCTCTTATTAAGTCTGAACGCTTTATGAATTTGTGTGGGGTGTGCCTAGCAGTGGATTCGGCACCTTCCTTCGGGATGTGATGCTGATGAGATTGTCTATGGTGGCACGATGGATGTGATGGGAGGAGCTTGTGATTGTTGAGGGTGTTATGCGGTAGCAAGTGAGTGGTGCTAGATAGGCTTGGATATATAGCTTCCTAGGAACTTGGGATAAGGGATTGATTGGGGTGGGAGTATGTACATTCCTAGTACCTTTTCTAGATAGGCTTAACCCAGATGGGCCCCTGTGGCTCTTATTAAGCCTTAATACTTTATGACTTTATGACTTTATGACTAAAACAACATCACTATCAGTGAAATCAACATCATTTATCCGATCACCTGTCACTGAACTGTGGTGTATGGTTGGCAGATTAGTCATATCTTCCAATGTAAACACTGAGTTAAACTGCCTGCTCACCTCCTCAACCATCTCACCATCCTCCCTCAGTATAGTCCCATTTACTTCCAGTGGACCAATTGTGCTGGAAACTTTACTCAGCTTGTAGAAAGGGTACGAGTGGTCTAGGGGTAAGATGCTCGTCTCGCAATCGAAAGATTGTGGGTTCGAATCTCACCTGTCGCTACTCTTCGCCCGCGACCAATCGGCGTGAGAGATTGGCGACGCTATATGACTCAATGGTCGGTGTGTCGTAAAACCAATAACCAACCAATGAGCTTGTAAAAACTGAAGAACTTTTTGCTGTCCCCATTGCAGTTCTTAGCCAAATCCAATTATTTTGCTCGCCTTGCTGCTCTGGTTTTCTGCTTCACAGCATCTCTAGCTTTTTTATACAACCGTAGGTTTATGATATTTGAAGCTTCCTTAGACACACTAAATGCATCTTTCTTTGCCTTAATTGCTTTTATCAAATCTGGTGTAAGCCATGCTGGCTTTCCCACCCGTCTTTTGTGCCTTTGCTTTTACGGGCCATGTCTAATCTGAATTTCCCTCAAATAATATTTGAACTTTTCCCACATTTCACAGGCATTTAAATTGGAGAATTCTTCTTCCCATTCTATGGCACTTAAAGCTGCTCCCATGCTGTCAAAGTCTGCCCTGTAAAAATTTAGAACCTTTGCCAAATTATCCTTGATTGTGCCAGCTACTTGTGCCTTGAATTTTACTATGTCATGGTCACTTCTTCCCAGAATTTCTCCTACAGTCAAGTCTTGAACTAAATCACTTAAATCCGAGAAGACAAGGTCCAAGAATGAGCCCTGCCTGGTTGGTTATGTTTGGGTTTTGTTCTAAGTTATACAAATTATCAAGAACTTTTTTGTATAAAATTTCTTTTTTTTGAAAAACATTTCAGGCTAGGTTAGGTTAGGTTAGGGTTTTAATTTGATTTTTTTTTTGTAGGAAAATTTATTGGAAATTCTCCATTAAAAACAATAATTTGTTTTCTTGCATGGAAGGTTAGGCAAGATTAGGTTAGGTTATGTTGCATCATGTTTTCTTGATTTTAAACATCACTTTTTATGATATGCTATACAACTCTGTGCAACTTGTTTGGTGTTACCTTGCCTCCTAACTGAAAAGTATACATTTGCAGAATAAATATTTGGTCACATGTTCACCATATTCATAATTGCATTGCACATTCAAATTGCTTTGCATTAGAAAAGGAAATTCCAAGAGATCAGAAATTATCTTAAACTGCAAATTTACCAATCAGTGCTGGGTTGACCTCTGCCAATACTCCTTGCAAGCCAGAAAGCTATGACAAATGTGCTGCATTTTGTAAAACTGTAGTTCTTGCAATAGGAGTTGTGGATGTAGAAGTACCTAGGTATGCATATTATTATGATTTAATAAGTTTGTGCTTGTATTATTGTTCAATGATTAATATCCATGTATATTAATCATAGGCATAAGGTTTACACAAGGTTGGCAAAAAGCCAGCCAAAACTGGTCTTGATCATGCTGATGGCAAGAATGAGTTTTGGTCAGTAGTCATGGGCACAGCCAGGATTTTTGGCATTATTGTGCTTTGGGGTGTTAACAACAGAAGTTCTACACACATTGTACCCCCATAAAGCAAACAAAGGTGTTTGGTTAGGTAAGGTTTGATTTTGGTATTATGTTCTATGTGGTATTATTATGATTTAGGGTATTCATGGAACTGTTTTTGCACACATTTTACCTCCATGAAGCAAGCAAAGATGTTAGGCTAGGTTAGGTGTTGACGTAATTAGGAAAACTTTGGAAATGGTTCGTTTTTTTATTTGCCCAAAATGTTATTTTTCTTTAAAAAAAAACATCTGGGCTAGGTTAGGTTAGGTTATACTTTTATTGGAATAATTCAGAACAAAATTATTGAATTTTCAATAGGATTTTTCAGTATTATTGTGCTTTCCGGTGGTAACAAGACAAGTTTTTACACACATTTCCATCCATAAAGCAAACATATGGATTATGTTAGGTTAGTTTGTTTTTTTTTAAGTTGGAAAATGTCCACAAAATTTGCGAACACAATTTGAAATTGTTTTTCTTCAAAAGGAACTATGTTAGGTTGGGTTAGGTTTTTACATTAAAAAAATCTTCAGAAAACAAATTGCTTTATATTTTTTTATTGTAACTTCCGTTTGGATTTTTCCAAGAGGTTAGGCTAGGTTAGGTTAGGTTATGTTGCTTTAAAAAAACAAACATTTGATGTTATGCTATGTTACCTAACTCAAAACCCCATTTTTGCTGTTATTGTGTTCACAACCTGAAAAGTGAGCATGTTCATAGAAAATCAGTGGTCCATATCATCTTAGTCACGTTCATAAACATTGCCCAGGTCAATATAGTAAGGTCCCAGAAATTGGCGTTGGGAGCGAAATATAAAAATATACATCAGGGTCCGAAAAGGACACCTGTAGCCTGAAAACGTACCGGGACCCTAACAAGCGTATTGGGTCCCGCAAAGATGTGGCAGGCTTAAAAATATGCGCCGGAACAGCAAATAAGCACAGCGAGGGTCCTCAAGAGCACACTGAAGGGCCCTCAAAATGTGCCGGGATCCTCAACACCGAGCCCGCAAAGACGGGATGAGGGCCTCAACAACATACCAGGGCTCGACCAGAGTCGCATCCTTGGAAAAAAAAACAACGCTCTGGGGCACTAAATACACGTTGGGACCTTCGAAAACGCGCCAGTCCCTCAAAAGAACCATGGATCCACACAAAAGCAACAAAGCCCTAAAAACCCGTGGGATTACCAAAACTGCGCCGAAGCACACAGAGGAAATCATCTAGACCCCCAAAACATATCAGCAGATAAAAATACAAAATGGGCGTAGAAAGAACATTGAATCAGCGCCTCTACTCGGTGGCAAATCTGGAAGCATATTATAGCAAAAAAAGAGGAGGCACGTATACATCAAAGCCCAGAGAGATATCCGGATTTCTTTTCCACCAGAAAAATGTTGAAGAAAAGTAGCCTTATAATTAAATTCATCACTGATTGCCGGCGAACTACCATACGAAGCATTACATGACGGCAGACGTGACAAGATCAACTTCAAGTACTATTTGGCAGCAATTAGCAAAACGTAAGAGACCTAGCAGAAACCACAGAAGCGGCAGAAACGCACAAGGTGTGGGAAATACGGCAAACGCGCAAGACGGATATGCAAGTGTTTGTTGACGTTGGCGTGGTGTCATGGTATCGAATGTTGACGTGGTGGCGACTGCGAGTCATAGAGTGAAATGCGTGAAGTTGGGTAATTTTACATTTCCAAGTGATCTGCACAGTGTAATTTGAGCAGTGTGGACTGGCTTCTCAAGGGATGCTAGAAGAAACCCTTGCACAGTGGCGGGAGTTGAAATCCGGGGACTTAGAAACGGTGGTGGGCTGTGGCCCCTCGAAGGATTAATAACCTTTCAGCAATTAGTTTTAAAATATGAGATGTGCCTCTGAGAAAAAATAATCAAAATCCGGTGACTTTTAAAGGAGGTAGGCTGGGTCTTTTAGAAACCGTTTGCTCCCCCTCATCATGACGCAAATCCTAGGTACGTCACTGTCTTTTTGCTATGTGGCATGATTTGGGCATGTTTCCAGTAGTATTGCTGACATTTTCATTTTTATTGTGAGTGAGCTGGATAACGAATTTCGTAATGTCCTAATTCCTTTCATCCTCTGGTGATCTTCCTTTTATGAATTTGTATTTTTAAACGGAAAGACAATATTTGTTTTTTTAATGCAATTCAATCTGGGCTGTATTCTTTTTTTTGGTCGAACAGGCGTATCAATAGTCGCATTATGAAAAATGCAGGTCCCGAAGACCGTAAGTTCACAGCACTTATGGATCCAACGTATGTAAATTAACATTATTCCTTCTTTTCCCAGTTGTTCATCGAACGATGCTGTTAATTCTGAATGGGTACACATCCCAGGCTATGCTGAGCAGTTCGGAGCCCGATGATTCTACTCCAATCCCACGCACTAGTGCCAAGCACTCATTAACCACGATCCTGTCTCCTGAATTCCCAACATAACTCAGGAGAAACCAGACGTACCAAAGGTGTGGTAAAATGTCGTCTCTGTTCCCACATATTGCCAACCACTTAAGTTCATACAATAATATCCTTCTATGGCATGTCAATTTGATCTTGTGATCTTGTGCGTTTCTGGATCTTGTGATTCTGTTGGTGCCACATGTGACCTACTCTGACCTGTATATAGCCCACAATGTCCAGTCGAGCAAAGTCGGGATCAATGAAAGACGTAATCAAACACACGTGTACATAGAAGAGCGCATCATGCACACATCTAACTTCCAAGACTGATGAATCTCATATAAACAGAGGAAATCATGCCAAAATATACACATCGATTGGGTTATTGCACTTCGTGACTCCGGGCGTTAACCGACCTGTCTGATTCTCTCTTGACATGGTCAAGGGGCGAGGCATGATTCGCTAGCATGATTTGTCTCTGTCCAACTTCTTTGGTCTGCTGGCAGGCGCCATATCAAGGCATTCACCAGTCATTAAACAGTTTGGTATTTGCCGAGCCTTACAGACTTTTTGTCCGCATTTTCTGCGGCGGGAAGCTGACACCAAGCAATTGTTCAAGATGACATTGACTCTGTAATGTGTGCTATGTACCACCAAGCACAGCAAGGGGATGTCCCGAACCTCTTCTCTGCCGAACATTTATATTTTCTGGTTGGACTCCCGGATTCGGTGGGGAATTGCTTTAACCTTTGGACGCTTCGTGTTTGCCGGACAATCGTACGCGCAAAGTTCGGTATTTAATTGGGCAAGCTGACCAAGTGCATTGTGTGTATAGGTGCCAGAAGAAAAGATCATGCAGTATGCATCCTACTTTATATTTGAACTGTAAACCACACTTCCGAAATATGTCACCGATGTTTTTTTATTCACCCATGGAAATAGCGCCTTGAAATAAATCAATCAGTTCAAGTTGTGATCAAGTATTTCACGTTTTCAAAAATGAATTCTAGGGAGGTACTTCGATATGACATTTTTCTGCATTCATTTCGTGGAGGGGCCCCTTTTCTTCCAAGAGGAACCTCCGGTTGAAAAAAATTGAGGGGCGGGAGTGCACTCCAGCTTTCCCGGACGGGCGCATTTCCTTCCAAGGGGCGCCTTTTCTCCTCAGGGGGTGCCTCTGGCTGAACAATTCGAGAAGGCTGCACTCGAGGCTTCCCAGAAGGACCCCTTTTCCAGCCGGAGGGGCGCCCACCCTCCATGGGGGGGGGGGGGCAGGATGTCCTCAGTGTCTTGTATCCGTCACTGTCTCCACATTTCCGCAATGAGTTGCGCCACTGCAGTAACTAGCCTCTGGAGGTGGCGGATGTATTGTGCCCAAGCCCTGAATATGAGGGAGGCTGGATCGATTTTGGTGCCTAGAATCTGATAAAAGAATTATGGAGGAAGGAGTTGCGCCCATCCGCTAGCGATGGAGGCTTAAATCTCTCCTGAAGGCTGCGATAGGAGCAAACCAAAATTATCCAGATATTACACGAAGACTGGATGACTGGGCAGTTTCAAAACGTTGACAGATAGATAGTAATGGCTTCCATCTATCTTCTATCCATCATCATCACTATTCAAATTTTCCCCAACCTCAAGATTTAACCCAATTATTTGGAGGAACCTTTCCTTCACTGAAGTTTACCGACCGCAAAGTTTGTCCCAATTAACAGTATTCTTAATATTTTATGTTTCGATGTGTGTTGTGGCCCACAATACACATTCCTTATTCCCTTAGGGAATGTCGGATACAAAATCAGGAACAAGGTTTCAATTAATCCAGCTGCACAATCTAGGCAGCAAAGGCAAGCTTGTAAACTATACCACTGGCCAGAAGTGGGATTGCGGTGGCTCAGTCGGTAGAGTATTCGACTCTTGATCCCGATATCGTGGGCTCCAATCTCGCAACTGACAGAATCACCGATTCCACCCGCGACAAATCATGGGCTGTTGGCGACGTTATATAGCAAACCAGAAATCCGCTGCGTTGGAATAGAACCCGAGCTTACTCGTTCTTTCGACTACCGGCTACCGCAAGCTGGCAGGGTATTTCTGGCCAATGGACACTTATCGGACGGAGTTGAATGTTCGTGCGAAATATATGTGATTTGAATTGGGTATGGTTTATTTCAGATTTAGGGAGGGGCTTAACAATTCTTGACGTTTGTGATTGTATCGATTAAATTAACGTCGAGCGGAAATATTCACAATAGGCCGATAAGTATTCGCCGTTCAACCTGCCGCTAGATGACAGTACCAAAATTTAAAGATGGCGGCTCTGTGACGGATAAACAATACGCGTACCGTATTGCGTGATACTGTGAGCTTGCTTCACAGTAACACATGTGGATCCTACCATACGGAAGGTATGAATTGTGGAAATCTCAGAGTATATCGGCGATTAAAAGCGTTGTGCCATCGAGGGCGAAGTCGTACTAGATGCAGGACACATTATTTCTTGTGGTACGATTGGGAAAGAACCAGGCAAGATTATGGTGCAGGCACTGCTGACTGCATACAATCCAGCCACATACCCGAGAAGCCTCATGAGCTGCATGCTGTGGTGGAATGTGGGAGATTCTGGGTTCAGTCCTCATGCAAGGCTGGCCTCTCAGAAAGCTGCAAGCATTACATTGCTCTGCTAAACAGGTGAGGAAAGTGAAGGGTTGAGTGATTGTTATGATTGGCAGAACTGTGTGCAGATCTAATATGGAAATGAAAAATTAGCATTAGCAGGGCATAAAACCAGGAGGTTCTGACCCCTGATGTCATAAGAATTTCCGCATATGCCTGGCATCATGCAAATGTGGTTAAGCCTTGTGGAATTGTTGATGTTGCGAATATTTGGTTCAACCACATTGCTTTCATGGATCTGTTTACTCCGAATGCTAAGTCATTTAATTATTGGTGTTAAATTAATGGCACCAAACATACAGGAGCCTGTCAATTGAAATAAACCAATTCAATGAAACAGTCCAGATGCTCTCTGAAATGTGTTGCTAATGAAGTTTAGTTTCGATACAAGATAAATCCATCTATGTTTTTCTACCATAAAGGAAGGGAGATTAGGCTAGGATTGGTCACTTCTATTTTATTTTTCACATTTTTAGAATTGTTTGTGAATTGTTTGAAAATAATTCATTTCAATTTTTCTCCCAAATATTAGGCTAGTATAAGTTTTAAAAAGGTAAATTTGTGCTTTAAGGTGTCTTATAAATTATTGGACTTTCTTTTTCCAATGCTATGTTTTTGCATGTGGTCAACATGATATAACCACCCATTTCCTGTGCAAATGCTTACTTTTCAGTTTACGGGCAAAATAACACCAAAAAAGGACTTTGAATTAGGTAACATGGCATAAAAATAATTTTCGAAAATAAAAAAAAATGCAATGTAACCTAGCCTAACCTGGCCTCGCCTATCTCCCATATAAGGGACAAGAAATTGAGAACAAATCGGGGAAAATACTAAACCTTTTTTCACAATTTTTCAACTGAAATACCAAACATAACCTAGCCAAACCTGTTATATTTTTTTTAAATAATTTTTTTTTCTTATTTCAACAAAAAACAATTTTTTCCAAACTAAAAGAACTGACCTAGCCTAGCCTAACCTAACCAACACTAATCCCTTTGTCTGTTTCATGGAGGTAAATGTGTGGAAAACTTGTCTTGTTAATACCATGACCTGTAAAAAAGTCATCATGCCTTTTCTTCGGTGTTTATTCTCCCACGGTCCCTTTTTTATGTCATTTCCCTTACCAACTGAAAAGTATGCATTTGAACCAGAAATGAGTGGTCACATCATCGTAGTCATTTTAAGAAGTGTGTTCTTGCAATTTTTCTTGAAATGCCCTATCTGAATTAAAATACAGGTATCTGAAATATTTTGTCACATTTCTCTCTTCCCTTAAAAGGAGCTTGATAGTTCATACAAATTTTGATGGTGGATACCAGTGCTGTGTGACCATTAGGAGGTCAATCAAAATATTGCTGTTGCATGGCATTTATTCTTTTAGTTGGTGTTGTGCTAGCAATACCAAAAGTACATGACCATCCAGCCCCATCATGGGTTAGGTTATAGATGTACTTTTTCAAGTTCATCACAGGTGTTCTCCTGCAGAGCAGCTCCAGCTTTGGGCTGACTGATCGAAACCTACCTTCCAGCCCGGCTGCAAATCATGGAAGACAGTTTCTGAAAATATCCCAGATTGGGTTGGGTGCCCCACCCAGATATATTGATTTTTTCTTCAATAATACCATATAAATTTGAATGGTTTTGCACTCCCTTGTTCTTGTGCTGCAAATTTTGCGTAGGTAGTTCCTAATCACAACACTGTTGTCATTAAAAAAAAACATGCAGCCAAGTTACATGTGCATTCACTGCTGGTGTATTGTGAAAATTATATTGATATTTACCCTGCTTTTTTAACTGAATTTCACCCTTATGGGATTTACACTGTTCATTTTCCACTTGGAACTTAGGCAGAAAGGTATGGGAATCTGGACGATATATCAGTGATGCAGAGTGGCCAGGTACTTGTGCAAATTTGTGTAGTGAAGCATCAGTCAGCAGTGTGCAAATATATTGCATGCATGTCACTCTACAATTGCAACCAATGGCATTTGTTGGCTGCGTGCTCTGGCTTAACTATATGCCATCTAAGCCAGTTAAGCCAAATATTATATGCCACTGCTAATAACTCTGCCAATGTTAATGTTCGCGTTCTATTTTTTCAAATTTGAAGAGAGGAGACAATAACAACAAATAATTATCAATCAAAATGCCTTGGCCAACGGAGAAAAAAATATTTTGCGTCACTACTTATTTGGAGACGAAATCATTAAAAACGGTGCAAGCAAGATTTCGCAGAAAGTTCAACTTCAACAGCTATCCCCCAAAAAACAAATATATCGTTGAGTAAAAAAATTAAGGCCACTGGGTCAGTAAACAACCTCAACGAGAAGGCAGGAACGCCCAGTTCGGGCAGGAAACTGACTGCAAGATCTCCTGACATTGTGGATGCGGTGAGAGCTTCTGTGCAAGGAGCCCGAAAAAAGTCCATCCGAAGACTTAGCCAAGAGCTGGATCTTTCACGTGCGTCAGTGCAAATAATCCTGATGAAGGATTTTCATCTGTACCCATACAAAATCAAGATCAAGCATAAACTCACACCAGCTGACATGACAAAACGTGTTGTGATGTGCCGGTGGTTCGAGAACAAGATCGAAGGGATCCTGACTTTCTTGATGATCTTTGGTTCAGCGACGAAACACACTTCTTGCTCTGTGGGCATGTCAATAGCAAGAACAGTGTGTTCTGGGGCACACAAGTCCCGGAGGAGGTGCTTCAGAGACCACTGCACGCTGTGAAATGTACGGCCTGGTTGGCCATCTCAAAACATGGCATAATCTGACAGTTCTGGTTTGAAGGCAAGGACAAGGAGGCAATCACTGTCACAAATGAGCGTTACATTGTGATGCTCAACAAATTATGGAGGGATTTGGGACACCTCGTGGCGTGAATCAAGATGTGCGATGCTTCCAACAAGATGGGGCAACTCCATATACAGCCAACGTCACGATGGAGTGGCTGGACCAGCTAGTCCCTGGTCGGCTGATCAGCAGGCGCCGCGAACCCGAGTGGTCTGCGCATTCACCTGATCTGACCCCCCCCCCCTATATTTTTACCTCTTGGGGTTCTTGAAGGACCACGTGTATGATAATCGTTCTCAATCCATTGCTGAACTGAAAGTGGCCATCACTCAGAAGATTCGTGTCATCAGGAAGGAAGAGTGTGTCAAGGTGATTGACGACTTCGCTCGTCGGATTCAAATGTGTCTGAGGCGCGATGGCGGTCATTTGGAACATGTGCTCTAATAAATATATCCTTTGACCTAGAGACGTCAAATCTTCAGTTATTTAATTGTTATCATATCAGCTCCCAGGAAATATAATATTTTTGGAGTTTCTTGTCTGAATAATACATTATTATCATGTTAATGGGTTCCATCTATTTTGAGATACCCTGTACTTGGAACTTATGAAACTGACTTGAGTTGAACGCCGGCATCTTTACTTGCCAACACATGGATTCACACATTGGTGGCGTGAGGCGTGAGGTCGGATGGCATGACCTATGATCGGTAGCGATGTATTTGTACCCTGATCTCTCAGGCCGGCACAATGACGTGTGGGGTGTTTGTCCAACAGGCCCTACATGAGTGAAGCGACACGCCATGTTTAGAATAACGTCAGTGGTCCGGAGAAAGCTTGGATTGCCACCCAAGCCTCATTCTTCCGACGTGCTGAGCTGGCATCTTCTCCAGAGGGGAAAGCCAGAATGGACATCGTATTTCGTCAGATACTGCGATGTGTATAACGACCAGCACGGACTTTCCCACTTTAATTGGGCCGTGGAAGGTACGAACTACCACATCCTTAGGACAGGCTGTTTTCCATACATGAAGTATCACTGCTCGAAGAGAACCTATCAGGACCTCCGGGCCGAAGATTATCTGTTTCGCGTGTTGAAGGTGATCAATTTTGGTTTACCGTGCATAGCATACGGCGTTGCTGCGTTCTTTCTCATTCGTCACACAGAGATCGTTCACACGCCGCAAGGTACCGTGCCGATCTTCTTTCTTTATGAGGAAGACAAGGGCGCAATGTATTAGCTGTTGTTGTTTTTGGAACGGAACAGCTATACTCGTCAACCTGTCATGGTACGAGGTTTGGACTGAGAACTTACCTGTGCTGCTTGCAATGCCAAGGGCTCTTGGAAATTGTGATTGTTGATTGTTGAGTGGTTTCTATCTATTTTGCCTGTCCGTCAGGCAAGATTATTAATGCGTGAGCAAGAGAAGCCAGTATGTTCCTCTGCAGACGTAGAAATGAAGTGATTTTTGTGCAATATATTAGTTGGCGCTCTCGTTATTCTTTCAGAATATGGATAAAGCGCAAAGACATGGACTCGCTGGTGGATGTAGAAACCCGTTTTAGGTCGATGTGAGAGGTTAAAAACCCATCCAATTAAAACGAAGCTGGGCTTGCATGGCCATATTTGGCGCATGATTTGTTCCAGGAAGAAATAATAAAACAAAGAAAGAAACGTCGTTCTGTCCGCACCTCTGGTCTCCACGCAGCTCGCCGAGTGGAGCCAGTCAGCCGACAGTCCTACATCAGCTGGGCGCTTGTATGACACATAAACGGATCGGAAAGACGGTGGGACAGAGAGGATTTGAGCGATCGTGCCGCACATGCTCTTTGTTCAATTAAACAAACCACACTGAGGTTTAACATATGTGGACCACGGTCGATGGGGAAACTCATTTTCGGCAACAGTTGAGCCTATTTCACCTGCAGCGGATCAGACTTGTGCTCGACTCGAGTTGAATCGAGAATCGACTCGTGAATCAATCGTTTTTGGATGAGTCGCGAGTTGAATCGATTCTTTTCCCCAAAATATATCTTGAGTCGTGAGTTGAACATCTTTCTTTAAAAAAAATGAGTTGAATCATTCGTCAATGATTCAAATAACAATGAGTCATTTCAGTCTTGTGACTCGAATGCATGTTATGAACAAATGATATAAAGCATGTATCTTTGTGAATAGTATGCCATGACAAAAAGTACGGAGTAAAAACACAGCATAATTATTCATGCATAGCATTACAATTGTCAACTTGTCAGCTGCCAGTGAGTAAAGAATGAGGGGTACTGAAGATATTTACCAAAAACAAATGACAATAACTACAAATAAGTATTAATGTTAAGCTTGGTATTCACAATCAGCATCATGCACGAGTCAATCCTGGTGTCAGGAACACAACACATAAATGGGTTGTGATTGTGAAAAAGAATATGGAACCGAAACTGCCCTGCACTGCAATAGGCATCTGCACCGAATAAAATTGCGTTGGTTTGTTATTTATCACACGCGCGTCTGATATCATATCAGACGCGCGTGTGACAAATTACAAGCAAATGTAACCTGACTAGAAAATATACGACCTTCAATATACCAGAAGGTGCTGAGTTGACATCAAAAGTAACGATACAGATTATACTTTATTACGCAACGTTTCGGCCAGGGGCCATCGTCAGAAGTGATGAAAAAAGCTCAAGCTTAAAAACTGAAAAAGCACGCGGCAAAAAAGCGTGCAAAAAGACACGTGGGATGCAGAAAAGCCTTCTCAGTGGTGCAGACACTCACAGAAACTCCAAACGAGAAACAAACTATGTCAAGAAGGAATCCTCTGAGGAAGCCCGAGCCGATGGTCCATATACATATCGATGCATACACTCACGCACATATATAGACATATATCCAACATAACGCGTAATACATAATATATATAATTTATTTTTATGTAATTTTATGTGATATACCAAGATGTCGTTTGCGTGTTTAGTTCCGGCCGTAGATTACGTATATGTAGAGATTCGAGGACCTTCAGATCAGCGTTGTCCCTGGCTGTTGCTAGAATTTCTACTTTGAAGTTTGTGTTAGTGTCGCTGTGTTCCATGTTAGAATGTTTGTCGATCATGTGTTCGCCTAAAGGTGTGTATGCTCTCCGAAGTCTGGCATCTCCCATGTGCTCGTTGTACCTATCCCTGATACTACGTTTGGTTTCACAGACATAAAATGTTCCAAGACAGCGATTGCACGTTATTTTGTAAACTACGTTTTTCCATGTGCATCTACCTTTGAGCCCGGTGATACAGGTGTGGCACGTTCTCCTACCAGCAGGGCATGGCGGCATTTCCAGGGCTGGGCGGACCAGGTAAGATTTCAGCGTAGGTCCGCTAGTCCAGGCTACCCTAACATGGTTTAGATGAGACGAGCGGATGGCTGCGTTTACCTGTCGACATAGTTGGTCATCGACAAAAGGAAGTCTCATGTAAACATAGTTGGGATTGCTACCTGCTCGATGCCGACGTTGCCCACCTATCGTACTCCTGTTGTGAGGGTGAACAGCACGAGCGGCGGAGTGTACCCGATGTGCTGGGTATCCGTTTTCCAAGAAAAGAGTCGTCATCTTCGCAAGGCTCTGCTCGCATGAAATAGTATCGGAGGAGACTCGTGCTGCTCTCCTCATTTGGGATGTTAGAACGGCCTTTTTGGTGGCCATCGGGTGGGCCGAATCATAGTGCAAGATGATGGGGGCTGCCATTGGTTTAAAGTACAGCTCGGTGGTGTAGCTCTCATCAGCCTGAACTACAAACAACGTATCAAGGAAAGGAATCGAACTGCTATGACCAGTGTGTTCTAAGGTAAACTTGATGCTGGAATGTTGTTGGTTAATTTCTGCAAAGAAGTCGAGCAGAGAGGCCAAGCCATGTGTCCAAACACCAAACATATCGTCTATATACCTCATGTAGAGAGCTGGTTTCAAATCATACGAAGCTAAGAAGATCGACTCAAGGCGGTGCATAAAAGCAATCGCTAAAGGAGGTGCACATCGGTTACCCATAGCCACTCCTTTTGTTTGCTTGTACATGAAGTTACCGAAACGTATGAGGTTATTGCTGAAAATATGTGTTAGTAATTTCACACAGTCCTGTACCCCAATCCCGAAAAGACAAATATCATCCAGATTGTCCTCGATTAGACGAATCACAGCATCTATTCCCTCCTTTATCGGAATGCTGCCATATAATTTGTCACGTCCATGGTGAAAACGATACTGCCTTCCGGAAGTTTGGTAGGAAACGTTCTTTCACCCTCTGCAGGTACGACTCCGAGTTTGTCAGATGGGCGGGAACCAACGCTAGTATCTGGACAAGAATCCTACTCAAGAACCAAGATAACTTGTCTAGGGGGTCACCACTCGCCGACACTATAGGGCGCAGTGGAACCTCTAGTTTGTGGTTTTTGGGGAGCCCGTATAATTCCGCTGTGCGGCTGGAATGAGGAAGAAGAGATAACACCGTCTTTATGTAACTTCCCTGATAAAGTTTCCTTGATGATAGTACATGTTTCGATTTCGAGACGTTTGGTAGGGTGTGGTTAGGAAGGAATGCTCTGATAGTCGTGCGTTATTTTCCTGGCCTGTTCAATGTAATCCGTTTTGTTTAGCACGACGAATCCTTTGCATTTATCTGACGGCTTTACTATTACATTATCGTTGTTTTTCATTTTCCGAAGTACTTCCCTCTGTTTCGCATAATTGTCCGACATTTTGTTCCATGCTTTGTTGTGATATTTATATGCTTTTAGCACTTTTGTTTTTAAATCTTTCAACTCAGATTATATTTGAGTTGTGGCTCTCGGTGGTTGGTATGCAGGAGTGTCGGGAAACATGGGGCGAAGCTTTGAATAACCTATGCTAGAGGTGCTTTGTGATAAACCTGCCTGCGGTACCTGAGGTACAGTTTGCTGTTTTGTCTCCCTCACATTCCTCCACCGCAAACCATAGATCGCCCTTTCTACGCCTGATTCTGCCTTTTCCAAGCAGCTACGATCCATTTTCTGAGCTAGCGCAAAATTGGGGCCTTTGTCAAGCAATCCCAATATATTTGAGTCTAGAGGTAACTTACTTAGATTATACGTGCGATTTGTACGATATTGTTCAGTGCCATCGCCGTTGGTGACCGTACCGTGGGTGCCAGAAGTAATTCAACTACCCGAGCTCTCTCCACTAGTATTACGCGTTATATTGGATATATGTCTATATATGTGTGTGAGTGTATGCATCGATATGTATATGGACCATCGGCTCGGGCTTCATCAGAGGATTCCTTCTTGACAGTTGTTTCTGGTTTGGAGTTTAGATCGAAGTTTTCCTTCAAGCCTGCATGACGTCATCCGAAGGTTTTTAACATGGCATCAATTTGGTTGCAGAGCACCTTTCTCAAATCGTACGCAATGGTCACTTTTATTTTGCTTCCTCTACAAGCAAGTATATTTGTCTTCCGCTCACCAGGTGAGTTATAATCTTGTCCCGTTCTTTCCAGTGAACATTTGTTTCGACGCATTTTATTATCATGCATAGATAAGGTTGGATTTGTGCATTGTAATCCGGCATGTGGAGAGGAATATTTTGTAGTCATCCAGTATGGAGGATATTTTTATTCAAACCTTATGCATCGTAACTCAATCTACACCCATTTCAGTTAATTTTGAGCACTTTTACTTGATCACAGCAGCTCATTATCAAACAGTTAATAACTTAGGAAATTCAACCTCCAGATAAGAAAACAAGAAATAATGTTCTGAAGAGGATAATGTTCAGGATACCAAAAATCCAGGAGCGAGCTATTTTTCAAAACATACAGACATAAAAGACATAAAAGATCAGTGCAACTATGAGCCACAAGGGCCCTTCTTGGTTGCACTCTGTACACTAGGGCGTGTCGTCAGAAAAACCCAGAGGTTGGGCCCCGCTATTTTCATGCCCAGGACCGTTCTAATGAAGAATACGAAAAAAATTTGTTCAAAAAATAATTTTGAATCTTCCTATCGCATAAAATGTAAACAATTTGACCACAAATTCAAAACAATCCACTTCTAGCTCGCTTAAGTCTGCTCTTGTCTCTTGTAACCTCTTAAAAAAAAATGTAAAACGACAACACAAGCGATTCCTAGTCAACTGGTTTTCATTTCATGGAAATCGGTTGGTAAGTTTCGGAGTTATGGCGTAAAATCCCAAACGAGTCACCCTCGGCGGGCGGCGCCGTCCTAATCCCTCCCGCCGCGCGGGGAGTCCGGGCCGAATGGGTGTGGCGGCACCTTCAAAGAGGTGGTCAACAAAGTAACGGACACGTAATCGGTTGTTTTAACATGACACATATTTATCACAGATGGGCAGGTCTTAGTGCTTTTTTCATACCGTCATTCATTTAATGCCATCTTTCCCGTATCACCACGGGATGTGGTGTACAAAACATGTACCTACCTACCTACATTGACGTACAGCAGTTGTTTAAAACAGCTTTTTCTAGGCCAGCTAGACCCAGGGTATGATGCATTCTTCCTTGATGAATCTTGCATGGATTATTGATGATACATGGATAATTGAACATTTATGTACAATACCATTATGTATGTGTGTATGTATGTATGTATGCATATATATATATATATATATGTATGTATGTATGTATGTGTGTGTGTGTGTGTGTATACAAATACACAAATATATGTTACGTGGGCTATATGGGGCCTCCTGTCAGTGGCGGATCCAGGTAGGGAGGTTGGGGCATATGCCCCCCATGGAAGGTAGCGCCCCTTAGACCAGAAAAGTGCGTCCCTCCGCGAAGGCTCGAGTACACCCCATCCCCCTCGAATTTTTCAGCCAGAGGCGCCCCTCGGCGGGAAAGGCACCCCTGAAGGTACTTTCGCGGTGGCGCCACTCCAGACACGTGTCCCCGCCCCCAGGTGACAATTCCTGGATCCGCCCCTGCCTCCTGTGGCAGCTATGGGTTTCCTGTGGCGGCTATGGGACCGGGGACATATCAGAACCTCTAATACCCAAAACCTATAATGCTTCAGAACCTATAATACTCAAAACCTATAGTGCTTCAGAGCCTCTTAATAGTCGTCTTGGGCGAATTTTAAATACCTATACTCAAAACCTATAATGCCTCAAACCACATAATGCTTGGAACATATAGTTGTTCAGAACATATAATACCCAAATCCTATAATGCTTCAAAGCCTCTAATACTACGTCCTGTGGGAACATTCAAAACATATAATGCTCAAAACCTATAATGCTTCGAAACCTATAATGCTCAATTCCTATAATGCTTCGTTTCAACTAATATTCAGAAAGCATAACTCTGGAAACAGCTAGTGCTTCAAAACCGCTAAAGCTCAAAGCCTATAATGCCCAGAATCTATAGTGCTCGGAGCCTATAATGCTCAAAACCTATAATATCAGCTGACGACCGCATGCTATAATCGGCCGTACGGTTCACTCCGCGCCTCCACCGTAGTCTACCAATGGGAGACACCGCCCGAAAGCTTCCAGGTGTATCCGCCAGAGCGGCGACACATGTGAGTGTAGGACATGAATTGCTCGCCGCATCGGCCGCGTTCATGCATTTGGCTTGTGAAGAGCAGGATATTGGAGTTACTTGATTTATAAGCTGAGTCACTGGTTTTACGAATAGGCAATTACTTGTCGGTGATTTCTAAGCTGAGTCACTGGTTTTACGAATAGGTAATTTCAGTGCCTAAGTACCACAGGGGCGGATCCAGCTTTAATAGGTGCTGTGGCCGATTATTCCTCTTTGACCGCTGCCGGGCTGAAGTAGAGGAGACCTGGCGCTCATGTTCCCTTGCATGGAATAGGTATGCGTACGCTGAAGACCAATGACGTACCTATAATTTGTATCTGGGGGGGGGGGGAGATTTTGAGGATGCCCAGGTTTGTCCAGTAATACTCATCATGCTACGTTTCAGTGGCATAATTAGGAAGTGGCGCAGCCAGAAGTTTCTGGATGTGGCCCCCCCCCTCCCACATTCAGAAACTTCTGGCTGCGCCAGACGGAAAAAAATGTCATGAAACGGAGATCTTTTCCCAAAAATAACGAAATACATAAAACAACACCCATGCTCAGGGGTGCTGTTTTATGTGCTCCGTGTCCCTGTGGAATGCCTATGCCAGCTGGAAAGAGGAATATCAGCGGAAGCGGACCTCTGACAGCTGAGGAATAAACAGGGTGCCTGATGGTCAGAGAGGGCTGGGATGATCTTTCGATTTGAAAGTGCCTATGACGGAAGAACAAGACCCCTAAGTGCTAAAGTGAACTAGTGAGGTTCCATCTCAGATCCGAAATGTCCCCGAGATGAGAGCACGGATTGACCCAGGATGACGCTTGCATTCTCAAAGCACCTAAGTGCCTAGAAAGATGCTTTTCATCTCAGTAGAGGAGGATGTATATCCAGTAATTTTCCGCATATTACGAAGAACGTTGCCCGAATGGCCCAAAAGGGTGCCTACATTCTCAACCCACACAGCTGTTCGGAATAGCAACGGTATTGGCGAGATAGGCGCCTGATCTCACGGACTACCTTTGTCTTCCAGCTGCCTTATTATTTTACTGATTTAAGCTGGGTGGATACACTCAACCGATTGGGTTCAAGCTGATTCTACTGGACGGACACTTGCCCACCCAGCTAACATGCTACCCGAGGTCCCGTTCGACCTCACAATACCAAAAACTACTCGAAGGGGGTCATCAATTGTTATGATTTGAGAGACGTGTCCGATGATGAGATTGTGGATGGCCTGGCAGAATGGGGAGTGGTAGGTGCGAGAAGGATCACTATTAGAAAGGGCCAAGAAACGCAACCCACGAACAACTTCATATTAACATTTAGCTCCACTGACCTTCCCGAATTCATATTCGTTGGCTACGTTCGCGTGAAGGTGCGTGTGTATGTCCCAAATCCCATGCGGTGTTTTCGATGTTCCAGATTTGGACACACGACACAACACTGCCGAAATCGCGAGACATGCGGTAGATGTGGGTCGATGGACCATGCGGGAGGAAAATGTGAGACTGAATGTCCAAAATGTTCAAACTGCGGCCCTGATCAGAAACCCCATGCGGCCTACGATCGCTCATGTCCAATCTTCTTGAAAGAGAAAGAAATAGTTACTCTAAAATGCACAAACAAGATCACATTTCGGGAGGCCCGTGAACTCTATGAAAGTACTCACCCAAAAATATCCTACGCAGCAGCGGCAAAACTGAACCACGCAATGGCAAAACACACTCAAAGGGAACCTCTGAGAGGCTCCCAACACACACAGCCGAACATTTCCGAACTAATCTCCCAACTCATAACACTGCTCCGATCTTTTGGTGTGCCCCTTGCGTCGCCCAAGGGACCAGGACAGCCTGTACAAGACGTCGCCGAAGCGGCGGAAGCACCACCTGCAACTAGTGGATGCGGTGTTTTCTCACCAGATGCATCGCCCCGACCAACGTCGAATGGGGGAGAGTGGACCCAAGTTCGTCGCCCTAAGAGGTCTGCTCGGCCCTCTCCACCCAACCCTAGCCCCTCTCCGTCTACCACAATCCCCACCTTGAAATCCCCGTCTCCAACTTCCCGTCCTTCTTCCAACCTCCCTTCACCTACACGCACCGCAACCACCTCCAAATCCCTCCTCTCCACACCCTCCCTGCCTGACCCCTCTCCCCTTCCCGTGATCCACCCCTCACGTTCAACCACTACTTCCGCACCTCTCCCACCCCCCTCACCCTCAGCTTCCACGTCCGTTGCTGCATCGCCGTCCGGTAACTCCCGACGAATTCCAATCTCCGACATCAGCTTGCAACATCAGGAAGCTGAAAGGCGCGCCCGCGAGGCGAAGAGGGCCCGACTGGCTCAAGTCGAAAAGACACGGGCGAAGGACAAAGGTGTGGAAGGTGCCCCTCCCGCAAAGGCGGGCACGCCAACGCCTCGAAGGCGAGTGGAGGGACCACTGGGAGAACCAGTTGTGCCGCACGGTATGGGTCCTCCCCCGCCCCCGCCGCAGCTGAGCGCCCCTCAAAAGCGAGGGCTACCATGGTCAGGAACCCTTCCTGGGGACGGCTCGCCGCGGTCGCGACCGAGAACGACCTCACTGGGCAACTCTATGAGTAACCTGGAACCCTCCGGGGAGCACTCTTAGACACTTCCAGTTTTAACTTGACCCACCATCATATCGCCTTTAGTTTTACAGTGGAACATGCGTGGTTTTAGAGCGAATTTTACTGACCTGCAGAGGGTTTTATCTCATAAACGACCTATTGCTGTAGGGCTTCAGGAAACAAAGCTGTCAACTGGTATCCAGTGTTCCATTAAAGGATATAATGTATTCCGGAAAGATAATACAAATATTGATACCATTGCACACGGTGGGGTAATGTTGGCTGTACACCATGGAACGCCTTGTCGAGAAATCGCATTGCAGTCAACACTACAGGCTGTAGCCGTTCGTATTAATATTCACCATCTTGTTATATCATTATGTTCAATCTATCTTCCCCCAGGAGTAGCATTCCCCTCTGCTGAGCTCAGGAGTCTTATGCTGGAACTTCCTCCTCCCGTTTTACTCTTGGGCGATTTTAACTCTCATCATACTCTGTGGGGTTCTGTCACCTCAAACACACGTGGTAGACATATGGAAGCCTTTTTAATCGACGAATCGCTGTGTTTACTAAACACAGGTTCTCCGACACATGTAACGCTACCCTCCGGAAACAAATCAGTGTTAGATCTTACCTTGTGCAGTCCCCAGATCAGTCATCGCTGTGTTTGGTCAGTAGACGATGACCCGCTCGGAAGCGACCATTTTCCAATTTGGTTGGAATTTCGCTGCGATGCTATTTTGGGAACAAGGCCACCGCGATGGAATATCCGCAAGGCTAACTGGCGTCAGTTTGAAGAAATGGTACAACATAAATTGTCATACGATACTCGGAATCAATCTAGTCCGCCACTTTCCGTGGATAATTTTACATCACTTATCATCGACACGGCCTCTCAATGCATACCCAGGACATCCAGAACACCCCACCGTGCTCCTGTGCCGTGGTGGACTGAGGAGTGCCAGAATGTTATACGTGCTCGAAAACGTGCATTCAGGGTTTTTGACCGTCACAGTACGACGGCAAATCTGATTTTATTTCGGAAGGCCAGGGCGCACGCTCGGCGCACAATTATCGAGGCAAAGAGAACGTCCTGGAGAGCATACATTAGTAATCTTAATCGATTCACACCAACAGGACAGATCTGGTCCCAAATAAAGCGTATCTCCGGTCAGTACTCGTCAGTTCCTCTTCCCATCTTGAGCGTTGGGAGCATTGATGTTGCCCATCCGTCAGATGTCGCGAATGAGATGGGCCGTTTTATCTCTGAACGCAGTTGTGGCGGAAGCACCAATCCGGAGTTTTTGCGTTTTAGGGCGCATTGCGAGAGGAAACCTATTGATTTTACCACTTCACAATCACTCGACTACAATGACCCATTTACAATGACTGAATTAACATCCGCGATTAGAGCTCTGAGAATTGTTGCCGAAGGACCAGATCAGATCCACAATGTCATGCTAAAGAGACTTCCTCCCCAGGGACTGGAAGCCTTGCTGGCCACCTTCAACCGCGTATGGGAAGCAGGCGCTTTCCCGGAAGGGTGGCGCGAAGCAATCATAGTTCCAATCAGAAAACCCACGAAGAACGGATTACATCCATCGCATTACCGACCCATATCACTTACATCTTCCCTCGGAAAGCTGATGGAGAAAATGGTAAACGTTAGGCTGACGTGGTATTTAGAAAGTACAAATTTTTTCGCAAACGAACAGTGTGGTTTCAGAAGAAACAGAAGTACCGTGGACCATATCTTACTATTGGATACCTCGATTCGTGCAGCTTTTAGACAGAAACAACATCTTAATGCTGTGTTTTTTGACATTGAAGCGGCGTATGACACGACCTGGCGCTATGGTATTCTTTTAAAGCTTCAAAGAAGTGGAATCCGCGGTCGTATGGGCACCTTCTTACAAAACTTTCTAGCTGACCGTTTCTTTCGTGTTCGCATAGGTGACTATCAATCTGCACGCTTTCAACTCATAAATGGAATTCCGCAGGGCGGTGTGCTGAGTGTTGCTCTCTTCGCTATCATGATTAATGACGTTTTTGCTGGGCTTCCGTCAAGCATTGGTCGATCTTTGTTCGTTGACGATATAGCCATTTGGTCCTCATCTTCAAGAGCATCGACTTCATCCAGGCAACTTCAGCTGGCGACAAACCATCTCCAGAGGTGGAGCACTATGAATGGTTTTACGTTATCAACCACAAAAACAGCAGCAATGCATTTCTGTCGCCGTCGTTGCACCCGTGATCTTACACTGAAACTGTATGGTGAACCCATTCAACTACACCCTGTATTTAAGTTCTTAGGAATGTATTTTGACAGCCGTCTACTTTACCGGGAACATCTTAGAATTCTCCGTGACAAATGTATTACATCTCTGAATATCTTAAAATGTGTCTCACGAACATCTTACGGAAGTGACAGACAAACTCTGCTACTTCTATATCGATCTCTTATTCGCTCCAAGCTGGACTACGCTTGCTTCGTTTATGACGGTGCCTGTGCATCCGGGAAACGTGTTCTTGACACCGTTCATCATACCGCTCTTAGGATTGTGACTGGGGCATTTCGGACCTCGCCAATCGCGAGCTTGCTGGCTGAAACCAATGAGCCACCACTTTCCCTTAGGAGACAGATGCTCGGGATGCGCTACGCGTGTAAATTGCGCAGTTTCCCGCAGCATCCAGCTTATCAAGCGGTGTACTCGCGTCGCATCCTATCAATTTTTGCACATGGTGGCGCCCGTATATATAGACCTATGTGCACTAGAATGCGAGACCTTTTCTCTGAAAGCGAACTGGAGGTGCGCAGGGTGAAGCGCGCCCCGCAGCTATCCACACCCCCGTGGCGACTTCTGTCACTAAGCCCTAGAATAGACCTCGTATTGGCCGACATACGCAAAGGGGATGTTCTCCCGGACGAATTTCGTGCACGTGCTCTGGAGCATATATCGACATTTTATAACAGCTACGCAAAAACTTTTACCGATGGATCAAAGACTGACACCGGGGTTGGAAGCGCTTTTGTATGCGACACAGCCGCCAGATCGTTTACACTACCGAAACATGCGTCCGTGTACACATCTGAGTTGGCGGCAATTGAAAAAGCACTGGCTTTTATAGAAGTCGGTGACGAAGAAAGTCATGTAATTTTATCTGACTCGTTGAGCAGCCTTTTGGCGTTGAAGCGTTTTAATCCAACGGACGCTTTTGTACATGATATCCTCCGTCGCTTGACGTTATTAGATCAGACCGGAAAAGTTGTACACTTCTGCTGGATTCCAAGCCACATAGGTATCGTAGGAAACGAGAAAGCGGACAGCGCTGCAAGGCGCGCAGCACAGGCCCCTTGCGCAGGGAATTCCCAATCCCTGCCAGAGATTACTACCCAGGGATCTCTGCTTTTCTGGCAAGCAAGTGGCAGATGAGCTGGGACGAGCTTGGTTCGAACAAGTTACGGATAATAAAGCCATCCCTCGGTCAGTGGCCCTCTTGCTCGGGCAGAACAAGGCGAGACGAAGTGACGCTGTGTCGATTACGCATAGGACATACTTACGCCACCCATATTCACTTACTCAATGGTGAGAATGATCCATTGTGTCCGAGATGTGGTGCCGTGATGACAGTTAGCCACGTTCTGATTTCATGCCCTGGGCTTAGGCTGGAACGTCGACGTCATTTTGGGAGTGACCAGGCTCACTCCCTCCTCGCAGTTTTAGGTGACAAATCTCAGGTTGTGGAATCCGGAAGGCTCTTTAGGTTCCTATCTGATGTGAAGTTTTATGCTATTTACCCGGGGCGTTAACATCAAGATGCACAAGGAAAGAAAATACCCATAGTAAAAGGGACGACCTATAGAGACTGGTGAACAATTAATAGTTATGGGCGCTAAATGACCTCGTAGTCGGCGCGCCCTTAAGCCCAAACAACTAACTAACTAACCGAGGTCCTGCTTCCTTAGGCGATGGCAGAGATTATGTATTGGACCAATAGCGCGCCTATTGCCAAAGTCGCCATGTTGCCCAGGACATGGACTACATAACCTGTCAGGATGTAGCGCTTAACATTTGATACTTATATTTTATTTTAAGAAGCATGGTATCTAGGGACAGTACCTAAATGGAGACAGACAGACAGAGATACAGATACAAATAGACAGACAGGCAGAGAGGGAGACAGACAGAGAGACAGACAGACAGAGAGACAGACAGAGAGACAGACAGACAGACAGAGAGACAGACAGAGACAGGCAGATGGAGAGAGAGACAGATAGACAGACAGATGGAGAGAGAGACAGATAGACAGACAGATGGAGAGATGGAGAGACATAGACAGAGACAGACAGAGACGGAGACTGAGAGGGAGCGGGAGACATAGACAGAGACGGAGACGGACACGGACACGGAGACGGAGACGGACACGGACACGGAGACGGACAGATAATCACTCTGGGACCCCAACAATGGCGCCAAAAGCCTCCAAAACGTATTGGACCTAAACAAAAGTGTCGAGGTCGCTAAAACTAGCGCTCGGGATCCAATCACATGACGTTGGGATACAAAAGATTACATTGGATTACAAAGAGTCGGGTCTCAGCCCTTCAAAATCGCACTGGGGGCCCAAAAGATCGCGCCGGGCACCAAAAAGTTGCAGCTCCCCAATGGCGTCTAGGGCCCCACATAAGCACAGTGTGACCCTAAAAATCGCATTGGTATCCGAAAAAAGGTCAAGCCGGAGCCCTCCAAAATATGGAGGGATTAAAAAAACAAAAGTCCGGGTCAGGAAAATGGCTCTGGAGCACCGAACATATCATCAGATGCCTTCAGGGAGGAATCCCACACCACCACACACCAGCTAGGAATGAGAAACCGCGGGGGGAACATGATGATATTAGCGCCGCCCTGGAAACATACGGGACATTGAAGCCGCCGCATTCCTCTGAAATTCCGACTAGTGATTGGCCCACGAGTTCACCTTCCACCGATTTCCGTCTTGAAGGACCTGTATTACAGCCCTGTACCTGGCGCGAGTATTGGTAGAGTACGGTGGAGATGTGAAGTAAACTGATAAGGGTGATAATGGCATGCAGTTGTCAGCTAATATTAGAGGTTTTGAGCATTATAGGCTCTGAGCATTATAGATTCTGTGCATTATAGGATTTGAGCTTTAGCGGTTTTGAAACACTAGCTGTTTCCAGAGTTATGCTTTCTGAATATTAGTTGCAACGAAGCATTATAGGAATTGAGCATTATAGGTTTCGAAGCATTATAGGTTTTGAGAAACAAATGTCCGGGTCAGGAAAATGGCTCTGGAGCACCGAACATATCATCAGATGCCTTCAGGGAGGAATCCCACACCACCACACACCAGCTAGGAATGAGAAACCGCGGGGGAACATGATGATATTAGCGCCGCCCTGGAAACATACGGGACATTGAAGCCGCCGCATTCCTCTGAAATTCCGACTAGTGATTGGCCCACGAGTTCACCTTCCACCGATTTCCGTCTTGAAGGACCTGTATTACAGCCCTGTACCTGGCGCGAGTATTGGTAGAGTACGGTGGAGATGTGAAGTAAACTGATAAGGGTGATAATGGCATGCAGTTGTCAGCTAATATTAGAGGTTTTGAGCATTATAGGCTCTGAGCATTATATATTCTGTGCATTATAGGATTTGAGCTTTAGCGGTTTTGAAACACTAGCTGTTTCCAGAGTTATGCTTTCTGAATATTAGTTGCAACGAAGCATTATAGGAATTGAGCATTATAGGTTTCGAAGCATTATAGGTTTTGAGCATTATATGTTTTGAATGTTCCCACAGGACGTAGTATTAGAGGCTTTGAAGCATTATGGGATTTGGGTATTATATGCTCTGAACAACTATATGTTCCAAGCATTATGTGGTTTGAGGCATTATAGGTTTTGAGCATTATAGGTATTGAAAATACCCCCAAGACGACTATTTAGAGGCTCTAAAGCACTATAGGTTTTGATTATTATAGGTTCCGAAGCATTATCGGTTTTGGGCATTAGAGGTTCTGATATAGACCCATGGGACCTCTTATGACGATAGTGGGCCTCCTATTGCGGTCTAGGGGTGCGGTCAGATCATTTCAGGCGGTTTTCTGCGGTTACCTTTCAGAAAGTCTCCTGCCACTGGGGAGAAGAAGCTATGGCGCACTCATCCCCCCCCCAACCCCCGACTGTCCTTTCTTCAGCTCTTGAACGAGGGTGACGAACAGGTAAAATGGACCGTAGAAGGAGCCTACCAATATCGGGAGAAATCCCTTTATTTTGGAGGCGCTTGATGGTGAGCCTGCCGGAAATGTTTCATTGTTTGGCAGGAAGATTATTACTGGTTAATTTAGGATACCCTTTGCTGAAGCTAAATAATAGGTCTTTCAATTGGAATACGTCAAAGAACTCTATATTGCCATAAAATATGCAAGATAGCGTAGAGAATGGTAAAATTGCATGTAAACCAATGGTGAAGGGAAACCTTCAAGCCCGCTACCAAATAACTTAGTGGGTGCCCGTAACAAACCAACACAATTTTATTCGGCGCTGATACCTATTGCAATGCAGGACCTGGGTGTTATGTTGAGGTTAGGTGATGTGTGTCAGGTATATATGATTCAGGTTGTGCATCATGCTGATGTGGATTTAAGTATTATGCACTAATTGCTATGCATATGCATTGGTAACCGTTCATCTCGTTAATTTTTTTGAGTCAATTACTTTATGCAAATGCACATGCATTTATCTTGATATGCATATATATACATATATACCAACTATTACAGTTCATGACGAATGTTAAATAATGTGAGGTGAAAACAAAGTTATAGCAAAAATAATATTTTCAACAGATGTTTCGATGCTAGAGCATCTTTGTTGGTGTCTAAATAAATCATAATTCCCTTCTTTAATTAGACACAGATGAAGATGCAATTGTAACTTTGTTTTCACCTCACATTGTATGTATAATGTGAATTGAAAACAAAGTTATAGCAAAACAATTTATTAAACAAACATTTAGATGTCAAAGCATATTTATATCTGTCTAATTAAATAAGGAAATTGCATATATATATATATATATATATATATATAATGTGTCGGCAGTGCACACTGAATCATATCGCTCATGAGTCTGATACCACTCAGTCGGATCTGAATCGATTCAAATTTCTGTCAGTCTGTTTGAGTCGTGAGTTGAATCATGCTTTGTGAGCTCTGAGTCTGAATTGAGTCGAATCAAATAATTTTGACCTGCTCTGAATCATGAGTTGAATCGGATTTCAAGATCTATGAGTCAAATGTGAGTCGACTCAAAACAATTGAGTCGAGCACAAGTCTGCAGCGGATTCATTTTCAATGCGATCATATCAAAATTGGAGAGAATAGTTCTGAGGTCATGTTCGCTCGCCGAATATGATGCACAAGTCTTGCAGTCTGATTTCGCTGGTATTGGTGGAATTTATGTGATATTGATGCGGAGATGTTTTTGGCGTATTGTTCTTGATATTGTTTATATTTTCCGATTTTCACTGTTGAAATGCGGCTGTCTAGGGATCCCTTCCCAATAATTGACCTCTATATATAACTAGACAGACAACTCGACTTTTCAAAACGGTCCCGTCGGCGGCGCCGCATATGGGCAAAACGGCGGCGCTGGTAGGCGCTGCGCAGTGTGTTGTTGATGTAAAACGGTGATGCTGGGGCGTTCTAGGTGATGACAATGACTATATAATTTTCAAATTATATATTCATGTATGAAGCAAATACTTTGCTTGATATATATATATATATATATTAGGGTGCCAATAAAAACGAAGGTTGGATTTTTTTAACGGCCCTTAGTGGAATACTGTGGGGTGGTGAGAAAACAACGTGTGTAAAATTTTAGCGCAATCGAAGTATATTTAGAGGTGGCGCAAGTCGATTGATTGTTCCCCCTATAGACTCCGATAAGGACTATAAGGAAGGGCATCGTCTCTGGGATGTTTGTTGGCAATATTGAAGCCTTTTGAGACCTCCCCTTCCTCCAGCTGGGCTGCTGGTCCTCTCGCTCTTCAAAGCGAGTATTAGCCCCTCTAGGGGCTGGGGGGTATCATGGTTGCCCAAGCCACTCATTGTCTTCCGCTTGGCCGGGGAAGGGAAGCCTTCGATGTTCCTGGCTGTTGTCGACGGTGCCTCTCGACGACCTGCAAGAGGAATTGGCGCTGATCCTCGTTCTTCGTCAGGCTGAGGTTGAAGGACTGGATCAGCGCCACCCCTCGCTCCGCCGTGTCGTTGGTGACGTGTAGGCTCGCGACGCGCCGAGACGCCGCGACGAACCCCGTGTCACTCGGCCACTCCTCCGGCTCCTTCGAGAGGAACGCCCTCTCCGCTCCGATGGCGTCGAGGAGGGCGCCGGACGCCTGGCTTCTGAACGACGCTAGCGTGGACGAGGCGAGGCGGGCGTCGGAGACGGTGATGCGCTTCGGCGGTTCCTCGGATCCTTCTTCCCGCTGCATCGCTTCCGCCAGCGCCTTCTTCTCGGCGGTTGGCAAGCGGTGGTCGAAGAGAGCCATGGCGACCAGTGGCTCGCTCAGGTACCAGAAGTGCCGGGAGAAGGTCTTCACGCACGCCTTGCCGATCTCATCGTCGTGGAAGTCGCGGAGGTCGGCGGCCAGTTTCAAGTCATTCGCCGGCGCGAAGGCAGCCTCGAACCAGCGGGTCACGTAGACCTCAGCGACGAAGAAGGTGAACCGGCGGAGGCTGGACAGCTCGCGCGGCGAGCAGAGCTCCCGCAGTTGGGCGGCGAACAGCGTAATCTTCGCAGCGTAGATGGCACGCGCCATCCAGCGCGCGCGGTGCATGGCGCCCGGTCGCCGGAACTTCACCTTCGGGACGGCAGGATCCTCCCGTCCCAGTGAACGGTAAGAGGCGTGTCAGGGGCGAAGGTTGTCCTGACTTCCGCGGCCAGTTGGGACCGGTAGCCGGCGCGAGCCTGCCGGATGCTCTCGGAATTCAGGATCAGCTCCTGAGGATCGTGGCCGAGGCTACTGGCGGTCGCCGCGACGATGCGGAGCGCTTTGCGGTCGCTCACGCCAGTCCGGTCGAGGGCGCTCGCTAACTCCTGGGAGAGCACGACCTGTGACCCCCGCGCTCGTCGCTTCGGAGAGCTTGCACCGGTCGGCTCAGCGGTAGCAGCCACCCCGCCGCGTGCCGGACTGGACTCAACCGAGGAGGAGGATGAGGAGGAGGACGCGAGCACCGCGCGTTCGTCGAGGCTTCTCGTGATCGCTTCTCTGCCGCCACTGTCATCTCTCGGCGCTGCACTCGGCGCTCCAGCACCTTGTCAGCTCCCTGCATGAACCCTCGGCGACCCTTCTCGCGTTGCGCCGCTAGGAACTTGCGATCAGCCGGGATCGGCATCAAGGTCATCGCGTCGGCGTGGGCGACGTCGAAGAGGTCGCAGAGGGCCTCTTGAAACTCTTCCTCCTTCGTCTTGTTCGTCGCTCTTCCCTTGCTCTTCACGAGCGCCTTCCAGTCCTTGAACAAGACCTCCACCTTGCGAACGGCGCTTTCTGCCGTCATCGTTGGGATCCTCGCGGTCTCCCAGAACCTTAGCGCCTCTTGGACAGTGGCCGCGGTGCTCGTGGCGACGGTTTTCTTTTCCACGTTGTGGAAGTAGAAAACCCGCTTGAGCACGTCGCCACGAGAGGGGAGTTTGGCTCCGAGGATGGGGTCGCGGTTTGGCTGCCCCACCAGCCAAACAGTCGTAGCTGCGCGTGAACGAGCCATTCTGAGGGAAAAAATGGGTGATTTAGAACCCTAGCCTTTCAGACTTCGGTTTATGTCATTCGCGAGGGGGAAGACACATAGTACAGGTTTCAATTCACTTGCGCCACCTCTAAATATAAACCGATTCGCTTCAAATTTTGCATGAGAGGTTTTCTCGTTACTGCACAGTATCCCACCAAGGGCCGTTCAAAAATATCAAGTTTTAAATTTAACCATATGCGGTATTGGCACCCTAATATATATATATATATATATATGCATATATGAAGCAAAAACCTCATCTATTCCCCATCAAGCCTGCACTCCGACCTGCCGCGTCCCTGCCGTTCATCCCCTTGCAGAGACAGATACCGAGGGCACAGGGGACATGTGCCCGCTCATGTCAAGGTGGCGCCCATCTTACCGGGAAAAGTGGACCTACAGTGAGGATCAAGTGCAACCCTTTCTAATTGTTCAGCTAAGGACGCCCCTCCAGATTAAAATGTGTCCCTTAGAATCATTGAGTGCACCCCCTTGAATTTTCAGCCGAAGTCTTGGAGGTAAATGTTCCCAGTTGTCAAAATAAGCTTCATTGATTTAGTGAAGTACACTACTAAATTCGATGCTTCGCTGCAGACAACCGAGCTATCGCAGTTCGCTCTCCAGTGACGTCAAAGTGAATGGTAATCTTCGATTGGCTTTACGGAAGTACTTGTAGCAGAGGGCTTTAGTTTTGTTCCCAGCCCTATATGCCAGTTTATTTAGTTAGTTATTTCGCCTTTAAGGCATGGATAATGTACGCCTGGATTAGAAACTCCGCGTCGGCACCTTTCATCTGCGCGTATCAGCGGCACCAACCTGCCACCTAGTGGAGGGTAAGTAAAAACACGGAAACGCGGCCAGTTTTAGGCCGTGCGCCTATGGGATTTCGGGTTACGCATTTCGTATTGACATTTTCCAATTGATTCAGCCACCCCTAGAGGATTGCATTTACTTTTCATGATACGGAATTGATCAAGGAACCTTACCGTTCTTTCCTTATTGATTTATTACGCTCCGTTCCGAAGTCGTGATGCGAAGTGGAGGCATCTGTGAGAGGGAGCCCATTTCGCCGAAAGGGTCGGCCCACCGATCTTAATTTCCCAAGATGATCGGAGGGGGAAAAGTACATGAAGGCAATATGCAGACCAAAATGAATAGGGGGCACATTCCATAGGCTCCCATGTTAGAAGTTGAAATTATTGCGGGTGGGGGAAGCAAGCATTGAGGGTGCAGTTTCACCCTCAAAGATAAGAATGGGCGGTTCTGCTTTCGCCCCCACGCTCCTTGCTCTCTAGATATGTGGCTGATATTTTCCGGTGGGAGTGGTTTACACAACTGAATGGGAGAGTACAGACTTCGGCGTACCCACCAATTCGCAAAGAGGATTGAGCGGAAGTTCCACGGAGGGTACAAGCCCCCTCCCCCTACGTCATACAACTGACATATTTATGATTTTGCCAAGGAGTCGTCATTTCTCCGGAGGGGCGGCTCTTGGTCCAGAACATTTGGAAGGGGTACACTCCGATCTCCCAGAGGGG
The DNA here is from genome assembly GCA_034440615.1 of Ashinkailepas kermadecensis. Lineage (NCBI taxonomy): Eukaryota > Metazoa > Arthropoda > Thecostraca > Neolepadidae > Ashinkailepas > Ashinkailepas kermadecensis. The sequence continues at coordinate 103,217 of JAOTOM010003356.1, read as the reverse complement.
CACCATTTGTTTTTGTCTGGGGAGTGCCTTTCGCCGAAAAATTCGCGGCGTGCGTTCGGACTCCCAGAGGACTGCCGTTCCCAGGCCGAGGAGCGCGTTGCGGTGAGAAATTCGAGGGAGACACTGGAACCTACAACAGAGGCGTCCTTCGGGTCATAAGGGGCGCCACTTTCGCTTCCTCCCCCTTGGATCAGCCTTTGCAACATACCCTAGCTGGCAACGCCACTACCTCTCGCCGATTCGCTACCACTTCCCAGTCGTTCGACTCAGGGGTGTTGTTCTATATACCTTTGAGGGGGAACTGCCACCTCAATGTTTGCTTAACCCACACCCGCAATTATTTCAACTTCTAACATGGCAGCCAATGTTATGTGCCCCCCCCAATTCATTTTGGTCTGCCCATTGCCTTCAGGTACTTTTCCCCGTTCAACTTTTCAAGATCAAGATAAAGACTGAGAGATAAGAGATTAAAAATGCAAGATAAAGATCAAGATATCAACATCGGTGGCCGACCCTTGGGGCCAGGTGGGCCCCCTCTCACAGATGTCTTCACTTCGCACCAGGACAACTTCTGAACGGAGCGTAAGAAATCAATGGAAAGAGCGGTAAGGTACCTTGATAAATTATGTATCATGAAAGGCTGATGCAATACTCCTGGGACGGCTGAATCAATTGGAAAAAATGCGAATACGAAGTGCGTACCCTGAACTCCCATAGGCGCAAGGCCTAAAACCGGCCGCGTTTCCGTGTTTTTACTTACCCTCCACTAGGTGGGCTGATACCCAAACAGCTGTTTCCAATCCAGGCGTACATGATCCATGTCTAAGGCACTTCGACCAGTCTTGGATTATTTGCGTCCATGTATGTTAAGTCACTAACCGATTTCCCTGTTCCCTGTTCTCGGAGTTTGCGGCCACTGAGGCTTTGTCAAAACAGGCTCCACCTCCCACTTAACGTCATCAGCAACGGTACGCGATTGCTGATTGGTTTTGGCCATATAATTTCAGCAACGCTGTCAGGAACTCAGCTCGTTCCTTTTCACAGAGAGTATCCTTCGGGCGAAAGGTGCGTGTTGATCCGGTTATTATTTGGGTCGCGTATTGCATAAATGTGTATTTATGATGTGATTTCTGGATTCTGCCACTTGCAGAGTATATTTGGAGCAGCTGATCTGATTTTCTGTATTAGGGACGTCTTCAAATCTGGTTAGTCGCACAGTCTATCGGGGTGCATACCACTGCATGTAGCGAGAGTAGAAAAAAATTGCTGTTTTTGTCAACCGACACGACGTTTTGCTCCAAGGTCGCGTGGGCTCAATAACAAGATGGATCGAGGAGAGCTGACAGAATGATCCACATAAATTAGAAGTGATAACTGATTCAAATCCCCCAACAGTTTTAATAACGAAATATTTTTGTTATCGATGCTGCTGAAATATGTAGAGTTCAACTTATGATCATTAGGAAGTAACTATTATTGTCTTAAAAAGTGTTTTTGCAATTTTCTTTCAGAATACCATGTCAGTTAATGTGATTCTGAAGATGCAACCTCTCGTTTTCTCTGCTCGTGCTTACCTCTAGAATCATTTTGATAATCTGCCATCCATGCTGCACTGCTCTGTGCCATAATTTATCCATCCATCACCTGGCATTATCCAGATGTGATTAAAGGGACATTCAACACTCAATGCAGTTGATTCAACACTATGTCAATAATGCTTAGTTTCCACCTCTGCCACATAGATCACGGGATTATTATTCCACAAGAATGCCAATAGAAGCTGGACAGGCATGATTGAGATGTGACATACAGATGATGTCATGAGATAAATTGCACCAGTGTTTTTGGTGTATAATATAATATTTTAGTTTAGGTGGTGCGTATTGAGCATACCCGACTTTGTCAGAGATTGGCAAGGCAATAAAGATGTCTCAAGTTGGCATGCTGGGTATTCTTCAAGTATTACCCCTCAGACTTCCTTTATCTCAATGTATCCAAGCCATTGTCAGCTGACTGCCAGTTAGCTGTTGGTGACGTCACTCAAACGTACCGAGACACCCCCCAGTTGGGTGCACTGAATGACCCAAGGGCATCACCAGGAATATTTATAAGGGTTAGGTTAGGTTATTGTTAGGTTAGGCTAGGTTTCACCATCGTGAAATAGAATCTGCACACCCTCCCGCTAGCAGGAAATTCCTTGTGCTGTATCTAGAGTGCCATCTCAACCACCACCCATCAAAGGAAAATGTCCTGTGAAGCCCTGAATATATACCTCCACAACTGCTTCATATACATAAATTTGTTCCTGACACCCATGGAATAAGTCCACATTGACCCCCTAGAAATATTCCTGGTGATGCCCTGGGATCATTCAGTGCACTCGTATGAAAGTGACGTACGTTCTGTACGTTTGAGTGACGTCACTAACAGCTGACTGGCAGTCAGCTGACGGTGTCTCGGATACATTAGTTGGTTTTACAGCGGAACTTTGCTCCCAGGTCCTGTGGTCTCAGGAACAAGATAGAGGGAGAAGACCTGGCATAGTGATCTGCATAAATTAAAAGCGACCACCAAATATAATTCTCGCATCAGTTTTAATAACAAAATATGTTTTACTATTGATGCTGCTGAAATAAGTAGAATTAAACTTATGAATATCAGCAAATTGCAATACGCTTTCTAATTTACGTTGAGACTGCACTCAGCTCTAAGGTATCTGGCAGCCGACGGATGACTGCCGGATGACAAATTGGCGCTGTGGTTAAATTAGAGAAGGATGCGGTTATAAGCCAATTTCCTGAGCAACGGTACAGAAAATGATAACAAAAGTACACTTAATTGATGTCAACCAAGTTATAAATCCATACCTGATACTGCCGACATGCTCATGCCACACAACTAATAAATATTAACAACACACCCCACGAGTAGGATGCTCGTGTACCGACTGATTTGTTCCCTGCCACGTACTGGGATAAAGGTTTTGGTATATAAAATGGTGTAAGGAAAATTATACTAAAACAATCCTTCTAAAATCGTTTTATTCTCACCACCAAGAAACAAGTTTTGTCAATGAAAAAGCTGAGAAAAAGGAATGAAATCAATTCTTGTTAATAATAAATGTTCTTCGGTGTACTTTTTTAGTTCATGTCTGGAATGTTTAGGTGAAGCAAGGAATGACTTGGAAGGATGAAAAGCGACTAGACGTGAGAGCAAATTGCCGCTGTAAAACCGACTATTGTTGATATAAACAAAGCGTGAGGGGTAATACTTGAAGATTACCAGCATGCTGTACTCTACATCATGTATTCTGGTTGACACAATAGCCAGTTTTACAGCAGAAATTTGCTCTGTTGCAAGACCACTCGTTCTCCGAGATAGAGCGACTGGACATAAAATGATGTTAAGTAGAAAATGTAAATGAATAGTAGTTCAAACAGACCTGTTTCATATAGGAAATATTTAACTTATTTAAAATATTTAACAGATTGAGAATTCAAAAAGGAAAAAAACAATAGCATAAATGACAACAATTAACTTTCAGCCTACATTAACAAATGGCAACTTCACTCATCTCTAGTTAAACTGGCAGGTTTCTGGCTGCGACTTGCACCAGACGATCGTCGTTTGGCAAATGATGTGCCCGTTTGTGTCTTAAAATGAGTCATATTCCAATCCTTATCCGCTGATTGGATGAATTTCTTTGTTGTGCGTGCAGATCTGCGAGCCGTCACCTGTACACTACCGTCTGAGTTTGTCGGTGAGGGTTCAAATGGATTGTATATATATATATATATTTTAATGTCTTTTTCAGAACAAAATGACTTGCTCTGAGGCTGTGTGCTATTATTTTTCATCTGCTCCATCAATTTTTTCTTGCAGTTTTTTTTAAGCCTTTAGATTTCTCGCATGGGCTGGAGGCCTATGCACCAGCCAAGGCCGTACACAGGCACCAGTGAAATATATAAGGAACATTAAAAAATTTGTTGATAGTTGCCAACAAAATGTTTGCGTGGGCAGATATGTGCTATGCTTCTCCATCAAGTGTAGTAGCTTTTCTTGTGATTAACAACTTATTTTTTCCTAAATGGCCTGTACAGTTTTAGATATAGCCTGCTCATGCTCTGTACCTACATATAATGAGGAGGAAGGTAAACAGACAAGAGGGACCACTATGTCTAATCAAGGAATGAGGCATTTGTGAAATGTGCATGGTTTACTAAGTGCATGTAGTTTAAATTTGGGTGTCTGGCCTGCCATAAGGGTGAAATTATTTACTAAAGCTCTTTTTGGCATGCAGACATGACTAATCTTAGATGCTACATACCTAACTGCAGTGTAGGATTTCCATATTTTTTTTCTTGGTAGTGGAGTACATAATTTTTAACTGGAGTACAAAATGTTGAGCAGGAATACAAAAATAGCAATGCACTTGCCGACAATTAACCTTGTTTTAATGGGGCTCAAAACCAATGTTAGCATTGTTGTATGCATAAACATCTTGGCAAACATCCATGTCCAAAATTTTGTTGCAGTAAAAAAATGAGGAGTTGTCCATAATTAGGTAGCATTGCTTTAATGGAATTACAAATCAATGTTAGCATTTCATGCTGTTACATGCTCAACAATTACACGTTTTACCACACCAGAATTTTACATGGGACACAAGTAAGACTCACTGGGCAATAATGTAGTGCATCATGCCTTGAACCCTTTTTCAAAATGGGAATAACTTGTGAGGTTTTCTAACTATCAGGAAGACTTCCAGTAGAAAGATGAGTTTAAAATGATGAAAATGGTTTTACAAGCTCCTCACAGCAAGATACAATTAACTGGGGGTGGACCCCATCAGTGGACCCTGGGAGGGATGGCGGGCACCACGAGGAATCGAAAGCCATGACAACCGCCGAGCCAAGGCTTTACACCATTCCACCTTCACCACCAACCTCTGCACCAGGCAAACAAAACCTTCTGGCTGATCTATTTACAACAGGGGAGAAAAACCAGGCGTGGCAAACACCACAGCCAACCCCTACTTCTCTGAACAATGGTCTCTATCGTGCGCCACTTCCTGCCACACTCGCCAGTGTGATCCAAACTTATGGAAATACGACTTCACATCTCATGATGACAATCGACAGAGAGTGAAACCGAATGGGCACACTTAGCTATCACTGCCAGTACACATTTGGGTACCCACACCACAAACCTAAAAAATAATCAACCCACAAACACTCACCAACTCCATCAGCCCGTCCCTCCCAACAGTTGTCAAAGATGTACTGGAAAATAGAGCCGGGTCTGATTCGCTTACCCCAGCGGTAAAACTACGGCGGATTACCGGGCCGGCAACAGATGGGTCGGAGTAAAATCGGAACAGGTATTACAGACCCTTCACCGACACTGATGAACTCCAAATGCAGTTATATTTCAAGGCGCACAATTTATCTTAGCACAGATTTCAAAAATATTATTGGACAGTCATTCATAAGTTAACAAATGCATTGGTTTCTTGGTGTTGTCACCTCGGAGAACTTCATTGCTCCAAAGCCACTTTGAGGAAATATAAAGTGACTTTTTTGCATTGAACGGGCTCATGGTGTCTAAAAAAGTTGTCTCTTTAACAAAATGACCTTCGATTGCGCATTCAAAGCATCTTAATTGCCAAACGGGGCCTGAAATATTTACTCCGGCGATACCAAGTACCTCCAGTTTTGCCAACTAGGGATATTTGCCCATGACTCAGAATAATAAATATTGAATAAATGTTGATTAATATAAATGCATAATATATAACAATAAATATTGATAAATATTGAATAAATATTGAATAAATATTGAATAAATATTGAATAAATATTGAATACATATTTAATTAAATATTGACGATATAATGACACAAAAGTAGGATCTTCTCACATGACGTCACATGCCGCCAGTTGTAACTGGCCAGCGGAGACGTTTTTAGCGCAACACCGAGAAACATGTCTTGGTATGGCATGCTATACAGGTTGTACGCGTTTCAAAGTTTTGTTATGGTCGACAGGGGTTGTTGGTGAGTGGGCGCATACGGACTGCTGAAACTGCTAGTTGTTTTCAGGTATGGACTTAGAGTGGTAGAACTCAACCAAACAATGTTGTTCTTCCTTTTCCCTTCTGGAGTACAAAATATTTCATTTTGTCCAGTCACAATCCTGGAGTACAAAATTTATTGGTATGCATAACACCAACAAACAGTGTTGGAAAAACTGGCGTTTGTTGGTGTTATGCATACCAATAAATTTTGTACTCCAGGATTGTGACTGGACAAAATGAAATATTTTGTACTCCAGAAGGGAAAAGGAAGAACAACATTGTTTGGTTGAGTTCTACCACTCTAAGTCCATACCTGAAAACAACTAGCAGTTTCAGCAGTCCGTATGCGCCCACTCACCAACAATCCCAATCCCTGTCGACCATAACAAAACTTTGAAACGCGTACAGCCTGTATAGCATGCCATACCAAGACATGTTTCTCGGTGTTGCGCTAAAAACGTCTCCGCTTTCCAGTTACAACTGGAAAGCGGCCAGTTTTCCAGTTAGTAACTGGAACTGACTACCGCCTTCCAGTTACAACTGGTGGTACTTGGTATCGCCGGAGTAAATATTTCAGGCCCCGTTTGGCAATTAAGATGCTTTGAATGCGCAATCGAAGGTCATTTTGTTAAAGAGAACTTTTTTAGACACCATGAGCCCGTTCAATGCAAAAAAGTCACTTTATATTTCCTCAAAGTGGCTTTGGAGCAATGAAGTTCTCCGAGGTGACAACACCAAGAAACCAATGCCATTTGTGAACTTATGAATGACTGTCCAATAATATTTTTGAAATCTGTGCTAAGATAAATTGTGCGCCTTGAAATATAACTGCATTTGGAGTTCATCAGTGTCGGTGAAGGGTCTGTAATACCTGTTCCGATTTTACTCCGACCCATCTGTTGCCGGCCCGGTAATCCGCCGTAGTTCTACCGCTGGGTTAAGCGAATCAGACCCGGCTCTATTTTCCAGTACGTCTTTGACAACTGTTGGGAGGGACGGGCTGATGGAGTTGGTGAGTGTTTGTGGGTTGATTATTTTTTAGGTTTGTGGTGTGGATACCCAAATGTGTACTGGCAGTGATAGCTAAGTGTGCCCATTCGGTTTCACTCTCTGTCGATTGTCATCATGAGATGTGAAGTCGTATTTCCATAAGTTTGGATCACACTGGCGAGTGTGGCAGGAAGTGGCGCACGATAGAGACCATTGTTCAGAGAAGTAGGGGTTGGCTGTGGTGTTTGCCACGCCTGGTTTTTCTCCCCTGTTGTAAATAGATCAGCCAGAAGGTTTTGTTTGCCTGGTGCAGAGGTTGGTGGTGAAGGTGGAATGGTGTAAAGCCTTGGCTCGGCGGTTGTCATGGGTTTCGATTCCTCGTGGTGCCCGCCATCCCTCCCAGGGTCAACTGATGGGGTCCACCCCCAGTTAATTGTATCTTGCTGTGAGGAGCTTGTAAAACCATTTTCATCATTTTAAACTCATCTTTCTACTGCAAGTCTTCCTGATAGTTAGAAAACCTCACAAGTTATTCCCATTTTTAAAAAGGGTTCAAGGCATGATGCACTACATTATTGCCCAGTGAGTCTTACTTGTGTCCCATGTAAAATTCTGGTGTGGTAAAACGTGTAATTGTTGAGCATGTAACAGCATGAAATGCTAACATTGATTTGTAATTCCATTAAAGCAATGCTACCTAATTATGGACAATTCCTCATTTTTTTTACTGCAGCAAAATTTTGGACATGGATGTTTGCCAAGATGTTTATGCATACAACAATGCTAACATTGGTTTTCAGCCCCATTAAAACAAGGTTAATTGTCGGCAAGTGCATTGCTATTTTTGTATTCCAGCTCAACATTTTGTACTCCAGTTAAAAATTATGTACTCCACTACCAAGAAAAAAATATGGAAATCCTACACTGTAACTGATCATTATGAAACCTCCACAAAATGATTGAAAATCTCATAATTGTGTAAGGTTTATATTTGTGTAATCCTGTGAGATGTCAATATCTACCATATGAAAAAAAGAACATACCTTACTCGTACAAAATACTTCATGAAGCTGCATATGACTTCTGCAGCACAATTCAGCATGTGACACTTATGCACCTATTAGGTTTGTACTTTTCTATATTTTGTGCTAGATCCAAGGGTACAATTTTACAACTAAATTTCTTGCTTGCTGACATGACCCAATCTTCACTCAGCAACTATTACAATTTATTTTAGGTATATGCCAAATTATTTGGGTTTGGACTTTTGTGATCCTGGATCAGATCAAAGGTTACCAAAGTTTTCAAAGGAGAGTTTTTGTCTTACAGTCATGGCAAATTGAATAAACTATGGAATTATTGCAGTTTAAATTGTTCACAAGTTAATTTTACCTCCAAAAGGCAACAAAAGATGTTGAGATGGGTCAGTTAGGTCGGATATTTAGCTTGAAATGTTCGAGGATAAAGCGAAACAAAAAAATGTCATAAAAAGGAAGTTAGGCTAAGTTATGTCAAGTTAGTTTAGGACAACCCAATGTGGTTCAGAGGGTTGTGCAAACCATCTCGACCACATTTATAGCCTAATGTGGCTGAGAGGGGTTGGACCATGATTGACGTCGTAACGCCGTTGGCCCGACAGAGTTTAAAATTTGATGTGGGCATGGTACTTTACCAACAGTATCAGGTTTTACCAGGTGTAGATCCAGGAATTGTCGTGAGGGGAAGCTTGTTTGGATAGGTGCCGCTGTGAATGTACTTGGAGGGGCACATTTTCCTTCTGAGGAGCACCACTGGAGGACAAAAAATGCTAAGGAGACTAGTACACTGGGACCTCCCAGAAGTGTGAGTTATAAAGGGGGTTGTCTTCGCCCCTTCCCCTACGACTCGCCTTTTCACCCTACCCGCTCCGGCGACCATGGCTGGAGATCCCGGGTGTGTTCGTATCCACCAGGTATCGATACTGGAGCACATGGTACATCACTGGGACGTACTGCGATTGTGGGGGCCGGGCCTGATTTTATTTTTGTCGGGGAGTCTGGACGTTTTTTCGGGGCTATGCACGATTCATGGGATTCCAGGTCAGTTTTCCAGGCCAAGATTCGGGGTCCCTGCTGGATTTTTCTAAGCCTCGGATTTATTTTATATGGTCCTGTCACTAGTTTTCGGCCCCACTATTTATTTGTATCCCCAGCATAAATTTTAAGCATCCTGATGGAAATTGTGCTGTCCCACCACTATTTTTGGGAGCTCCTGTGCGATTTTGCTTCGGGGTCAAGCGCGAGTCTTCGGGGCCCCAATGCGTATTGTTGGGAGGCACAAGTTCTTGTGGCCTCTTTTTCGGAGTGCGAGTTCCGGTTCCCGTCGTGATTTTTGAGGCCCCAGTGCGTTTCTTTCGTGGCAAAGGCACGTTTTTTAGATAGCCATACTCAATTTGGGGCACATTTGGAGTTATTTTTGGGATTCCAGAGTTAATTTCCAGGTCCTGATTGACATGTCATAGACCACATGGTGAAGTGTAAGTGCATACATTTTTAGGAGCCAATTTGCCAATCCAGATTAAGTTGTTCATTTTGGTGTGTATTTGTGGCCATCTTCCACCTAAGGAAAATTTCTTAAAATATGCCCTTGCGTGTGTCATTAAATCAATATTTTGAGTTCATTTTACAGTCCCGTTTTGGGGGCGGCGAGATAGTTTGGTCCCCTTCACGCTGCTTGGAGAGTGGAGAGTGCATGGCCTTCGTGTCCCTACCCTTTAGATCCGCTAGCTCGTAGACCCCATCCATACATGTCTAGTAAGATGGCCGTTCATACCATTTGGGCTATATTATGCCACAAGGAACGCTGAACCACCAGGTTCCGAATGGAAACTCCGATTGGTCTGGCCAGAATACTCTTCAGACCATTGGAACCAATTTCATCGGGAAGTATTCAGACCATTAGGGACCATTAAAACCACTAGGAAAATCCCAACAGTTCCAAATGGTTTCCAATGAATTTTTTTCCAAGAATGGGGGGGGGTTCGATTCAATCTTAAGATATGTGTTGAAAATAAGGACCTGGACCCACTCCCTTCATGAGAGGGTCCCAGCCCTGTTGGTGACGATGCTATACTGTCTGATCAATTTGCTATGTGATGCTACCACTTGCCAGTTGTCAGACCCTTTTTTATGTAGGGAATTTCTTGTCGAGGATGCCTTCATTTCACACCACGACAATTACTGAACGGGACATCATAAACCAATCGAGAAAGAACGGTGAGGTTCTTTGATCAATTATGTGTCGTGAAATGCCGATTCAAACCATCCACAGTCGTTGAATTAATTTGAAAAAGGCATGCACAAAATGCGTGCCCCTGACTTCAGCAGGCGCTCTGCCGGAAACCGATACCTTACATGCGTGCCAGATTTGTCGAAAGCGTACCAGAGTTGGCACGATCGTACCACGGTGGCAACCCTGGAGGAAGAGGAACGGACTGAACATGGCCGTTTTTAGAACCAAAAAATGTAAATTTTCAAATCAAAGTTATATGAAAGGAAAATTAATTCTTAAGTACAATATCAGTTTATGCACCCAATAACGGACCACTACCGTACTATAATTGACACAAAATGACAGTAAAAAGTAAACGTATTTGGCGTTATGCTAGCTGCTAACGTTTATACCATCTATACAGTTATTATACCAGCTATACTAAACACGAGCAAATTTCCGCTGTAAAACCGGCTCATGTCAGTGATTGGCACAGTTGGTTAATGCATCCAATTTCTATACTGGTGGTGGCAGGTTCAAATCCTGGTGTCACTGCATTTTTAACCTGATCACAATCTGTAATGGTTAGGGCTGTTGGTTAATGTTGCATTTTTGATCATTTTACACTCATAAGTTACTTGATGTACTAATATTTGTCTATGGAAGTAAGGAGGGGAAGTATTCAATTAAAGCCTACTCATGCAATGAATGTCCAATTGGACCATCTGCAATTGTCCTCGTGGAACTTTGTCTTGAGGGGTGCTTCTGACTGAAAGATTTGAGGGGGCATTCAAGCACACTTAGAGTCAGACTTCTTTCAATATGCAACTCTGGCCGAAAACCTGAGGGGACACTGGGGACACATGCCTCAAGGGCCCTTGTACCTGCCCCTGTCCCAGAATCAATTGAAAGGGATACTGCTGAACTGGAGTCACTGAGATGGTTCCATGATAGATTCACACTGCCATGCAGTAAAACCTCACTTTCTGCCAGCATTCAACTTTTGATATCCTCAAATTAAAGTGGTCTACCTCACAGCGAGGGTTGGTGGTGCCATGAAAACATTGTATCCATGTCCATATCCTATGACACCATCATAGAAATTGAAAAAGTAAGCATGAGCACTGAAAACGAGTGCATCTTCCAAATCAGGTTCATAAACATGGTATTTCAAGAAAATATCAAGGAATTCCCAAAACACCTTTTATGACACATTTACCAAAATGACAATGTGATTTCTGATTTTTGTCAAGACTGCACTTAGCTCTACAGTGTCTGGCAGCTGACATTTGGCTGCCAGATGACAAATTGGTGCTATGGTTAAATTAGCAAAAGCTACTGTCAATTTCCTGAGCAACAGTAGATAAAATGACAACAAAAAGTGTATTTCAATTGATACCAATCAAGTTCATGCATCCATACCTGATACTCCTGACATGCTCACAAACCACAAATGATGAAAGTTCACAACACAACTCAAGTAGGATGCTCATGTAACAACTGATTGGCATATTGTGGTTTTGGTTTGGGAATATAAAATGGTTCGGGGACAAGTGGTCTAGGGGTAAGATGCTCGTCTCACAATCGAAATATTGTGGGTTCGAATCTCACCTGTCGCTACTCTTCGCTCGCGACCAATCGGCGTGAGAGATTGGTGACGCTATATGACTCAACGGTCGACGTGTCGTAAAACCAATGACCAACCAATATAAAATGGTTTATACTAAAGACACTGTCTAAGACTGTTTTCTTTCGACCACCAAACAATAATTGATGTAAATAGAAAAGGTGCGAACATTTATTGAAACGTATTAATTTTTATTGAAAAAGCATGTTTCCATGCTGAATGGTGCTGTTTATCAATGTATGATTACTCTTTGGCAAAAGACTTAGATTCACTGGAAAGTGAATTCTAGTGTGGGCATTATATGACTATGCAGTCAATGCACCCCTAAACCACAATAACTAACTAAATATTATAGTGTTGCTGGTATGGAGAAGCATGCTATGTGTTTGATTGCTCCTAAATTTTTGTGTGGATTCACTGGAAAATGCAAACATTATAGTGTTGCTGGTTTGGAGAAACATCCCATGTGTTTGATTGATCCTACATTTTTCTCCACACCTGTGATTATATAGCACAAATCCAACCTTGTGTATAACATGCTTACCCACTGTACACATGTATATTTATGGGACCTTAAAGCAGGAAAAAAAAACAATAAGTGAGCTAAACAGAACAATTAGAATACTAGGAGGTGGAATTCCAAGAGTAAATGGGAAGCTTTTGGATGCCAAATGACCCTGTAGTTGGTGCGCCCTTAAACCCAAATAATCAACCAATCAAAGGGAAACTTAAAAGTAGTAAAAGCCCTTTCAACAAAACTTAGTAAAAGACTAGTCAATGTAAAACATGGGAAATTGTGCCAAATTTTACTATGCCAATCTGTGACATTAAATGGACTGTTGCATCAGTGATAAATTATTCATGAAATAGGGTGGAATATACCACTCTGAACACTCAATTGGCATCATTCTCCAAGAAGTATCGACATCCTGCTCCTTGATACATGCTTATGAGGTCTTCATGTCTCCTTTCTGACAGTATCTCGCTTATAAGTAGCGTGTGCATGCTCTCGATAAGAAATGGTGATAGGCAAACATTTCGCAATGCAATTTCAGGTGAAGGATTTACCTCTAATGTGATATGGCATACAATACCAGTTTATAGCATAGTTATTATTCTCTGTATCCTGACTATAACTATGGGCGCCAAATGACCCTGTAGTCGGTGCACCCTTAAACCCAAATAATCAATCAACCTGACTATAGCTCTTCTTAAATTATGAATATCAAAGCAAATGATAAAGGTACCATCATAAGTACCTACACCATTGGCTCAAATTTGAGTCTGAAGACATCAAAAGCTTTTAAGTGACACCAATTCCATAGGAAATTTTGACATCTCACACCTAACGAAAAACCATTATTTTAACCCTGTGTTGCATGCAGGCCAGACTGCAAAGAATGGTATTTTCAATGAGATCTCATCTGTGCTGGGTGTGTGTTGAGCAGTGCTGCTGATATCTGTAGATGGGTATCTGGTGTGGGTGGGCAAATAATTCACTAACAATTCACACAACTTAAAAAATTACAAGAAGGAGAAAATAGATAGAGATAGAGAGACAATTATTTGAGTAATACCTAATTGGACAAGTAATAGATAAAGATTGGACAAGTATTGGAGATAAAAACTGCAAAAGGAAACAGTGTGCTACATTTGTCTGTTGATAGCTGTTATCTATCAAAAGTTATAGCCAACCAAAATGTATGCATTTCCAGTGGGAATGAGTGGTCCATTTGTCTGAACCATGCTCAGAAATGTTTTTGCAATGTTTTTCCTAAGATGCCACATTGGTTTTAAAGTAGGAATTTACCCCCCCCCCCAAATTTTAACACATTTCTAAACATGGTCCAGAATGTGGGATGAGTTTGTGCATGAAGTTTTTTTAAATGTAATACCATGCTTATGAACATGATTAACAAGATGTGACCACACATTTCTGTTATAAATGCATACTTTTTTTTCTTTTTTAAAAATAAATATTATTACTGTGTATTCGTTGGGTACACGACACAGACACACACACATATGTACATACACACACTAATTATCGAGCATGCTTAATGTTAATGAGGTCTAATGACTGCAATGCGGATGTATAACAATATGAACAACAGCCCATATATTACAATCGGCGAGCGGTCGCGCCCAGCAGCGATCCTGCCGCGTCAGCACGCGAAGTTCGGCGCAGGAGCGTTCTGACCACCGCCGCAGCCAGTCGACTGGGGCGGCCGGTCGTCGCCGTCACGGGGCCCACCGACCGTCCAGCCGGCACCGGTCGCCGGTCGGCTACCGCGCCGGTACGCGCCGTTGTCGCTCTGCACCTCGAGCCACAGCGACGCCGGCAACTGCTCGTGCCGCGACTGTGGCGGACTCGCCGCGTCGCCGTCGCACCGCCGGTAGAAGAGCATGTAGGGCGCGTCGGTTGGCGCGCCGGCGCTGCCGCGGCCACCCCAGGCGTCCAGGTGACCGACCGACAGCGGTGTCACGTAGTTGTCGTCGAGGCGGCACCAGACGGACGGCGCGGCATCCGGGCCGGTGGCGTCGGATGACCTCGCCACGCAGTAGTAGTGGCCGGCGTCCAGCGAGCCGCCGCGGTGCACCACCAGCGCATACAGCCGGAACTGGACGGCCGGTCGGCCGCGCACCGGCACCCATAGCTGCTCCGTCAGCGCCACGGGTGTCAGCACCTTGCGGCGCGCGTCCGTGCAACGCTCGAACAGGAAGCGCATCAGCGAGATAACTAAGTAGTGCGGCGGCTGCAGCATTTGCAGCTGTCGGTCGGCGTCGCGCAGTTCAGAGCACCGCTGACAGTGGTATTGGTTCTCGCCGGACAGCCGCTCGGCTGCCAGATACTGCTCTAGCAGATCAGACACCTGGAGGTCGGCACGAGGTTGAGACGTCAGAGAGTCCGGCACGACCAAGTGCAGGTCGGTGATGCTGTCCAGGTGGCGCGACACAGAGCCGCACGTGCAGCACGTGCAGGTCGTCTCGGCACTGCCGGCCAACAGACGCTGCACCAGAGTCGGAGCTGGTAGCGGCGGCGGGTCAGTGGCACGGCCGCCGCCGACCGTCGGCTGTCGAGAGTCGCCGGACAGGACATCACCACCACGGCGGGACGGTGGTGGTTCCTGGGAAGTACGACCCCCGCTGAGGTTGGCTTGGAGTGCGCCGCACTGTCCGGCGAGCCGAGCGTCACACGGGGCTGCGCCGCCGCTCGACCATCGAGGCCGACACTTGAGGCCGGCGGACGGGCGCGTCAGTGCACTGTCGTCCCGAGTTGCGGCAGGTAGGGCAAACGGAGGTCGTGTCTGCTGACCACCGTCCGCCAGCGACGGCGCCAGTTGAGGCCATGGTGACTGCGAGGCCTTGGAGGACGTATGCGGCTGTGGTTGACCAACGCCAGGTGGAGCCACGGACATCTCTTCGTGAAGCGCGTCCAAAAGGTACCTGAGCAGCTCCGAGCAGTCTTGCTGGCGGCCCGCCTCCAGCCAGGGCGGCAGTGCGGTGCGTGTGAAGGCCGACGGTGAGAAGGCGTGCCGCTCCGAGAAGGCCAGGAACGCGAACACCCGCTGCAGTGCCCCGAGGTGGTGCTGGCACGGACTGGGCCGTGACGTCATCACTCCGTAGCGGAACTGTTCTGAGTGGAAGAGCGCCTGCAGCACAACGTTGATGTAGCACGTGTTGCCGAGGTTTTTGAGACCTCGCCTCGGCGGTGGTGGCGACGACATGGCGGTGTGGCTCACGTCAGAGCCGAGGTCGATGTCGGGGCCGGGGTCGGGACCCGGAACGGGACCGGACGGGTGGGACCATGCGGCCTGGGACGGTCGGGTACGGCTCTGTAGCGAGAGCGCCAGCGTCGGATGGTGGGCGGTCAGTGTCGGGTGGAGCCTCATCAGTGTGTAGGTCAAGTCGGCCAGCTGTGCACAATCGTCGCCGTGCGGGCTGGCCTCCTGTCTCAGCTGGTCCAGCAGCGACGGCAGGTGGGGCAGCACCTTATGGAAGACTCCAGGTGAGTTTTGGAAACCCAGCAGCATCAGGGTAACCACTCGGAAGACAAAGCGGCGAACGGCCGGCAGAGAAAGCGCCCTGAACAGCTTATCAACGCGGTCGATCACGAGCTGGTCGAGGTCGTCGGTGTGTCTCCGAGAGGCCAGCTTCCTCATCAGGCAGCCGAACCACGTGGCCAGCTGCGTGCAGCAAGGCCACAGCAGGAGCCGGTCGCAGAGCAGATCGATGCCACGCCAAGTCGCCTCGTCACCGTCCTGCGACTTCGAGGGCGTCATGCTGACCACCCGGTTCAACTTGTCGGAGGGCCGCCACAGGTCGCGCATGAGTGTTGCGAGTGCTCCCTTCATGGCCGATGTTGTGATGTTGATGTCGGACGTGTACTGGTCGCACAGGAAGTAGTCGTGCAGCACACGCGTGTTGCTCTGGCACTGGAGCACAGAGTTCATAAAGCATGCGTTGCCTATGTTCCTTAGCTCGATGAGGCCGCGCAGCTGGTTGACGCTACCACTGCTGCCGCCACCACCACCGCCGCTGCCACTGTCGTAGCCACCGCTGCCGCTGTCGAAGTCACTGTCACCGTCACTGCTGCCGCCATAGCCACTTCCTCTGCCTCCGCTCCCGTCTCCGTCGCCGCCGCTACCACCGCCTCTATCGCTGCCACGGCTGCCATCGCTGCTGCCGCTGCCATCACCTCTGCGGCCGTTACCGCCGCCGCTGCCGCTGTCACCGCCTCTACCGCTGTCACCGCCTCTACCGCCGCCACGGCTGCCATCGCCGCTGCCGTTGCCATCACCTCTGGCGCTGTCACCACCTCTGTCGCCGTCGCCGCCGCCGCCGCCGTCGTCAATCAGACTGTCGCTGCGACACGCGGCAAACGTTTCAACCATAGCTTTACGGGAGTCTGAGCCAGTTCTCGAAATTGGTGCAACTATGCGGCCAGCCGAAGATCTGTCTGTGGGCCGGGCTGTGGCGAGCACAGAAGCCGCGTTGCCACGCGCGATTGCGGCGGAAATGCGTTGCCGCAGCCACGCTGTCTCGCGGCGTTCGCCGGTGCGGGCCGTTATGTGACGCCCGAGCTCCCGAAGAAATTCTGAGACAGCGGGTCCTAGAACGCCGGTTGTCTCAACGGCTAAGGGCTCGAACCTGTACCGTGAGCAGAGGTCGGCATAGTGGCGGCGTTTGCGAGCTTCTGCCGCACGAGCCGCAGACCCGGGCTCTAGCGCCGATTGCACCAGTACGGTATCGGCGAAGGTGTCTACACAAGTAACGTCCCATGTCAGACACCTGCCTCCACTGTATGGGAACAGCGTAAGCCCATCTGGCCGCTTGCCGTCGCCCCGGTCGAGACCCACCGGCTCCAGGATGGCAGGGATGCCCGCACTTGAGAGGCCTCGTTTCACTACGTCATTCAGGTGTGTGTGACGTAGGAGACGGCCAACGCTCTTGAGGCAGGATAGTCCGTGGTGTCCAAGCCGGTCAACCGGGCGGTTGCATTGGCGACAGCGATGTGGTTCGCACACTGCAGCCCCTAGGCGAAGCGCCACCGCCACACGGATTGTCTCGTCGTCCAGGTGAAGACCGAGGTTGGGCACAGGGACAGCTTGCAGCCAGGCGGCAGTATGCGGCTGAGTGGCGGCGAGTAGGCGCGCGCGGTGCACCTGGTTGGCTACGCTGATCAGCTGGTCGCGAATCACGGTGGCGCCCAGGTTGTCCCATGCGCGCTGACTACTGGCAGATGTCGCGTCTGGTAGCTCTTTAACCCCTGTCAGCTCCGTGAAACGCTGCACCGCTGACTGTAGCGAAGACGGCACGTCGCTGTCGGAGAGGCCTGGACATATACTGCGGACCAGCGGAAGAGCTGCGCTCAGTTAGGCCACGTAACACGGCAGTGCCAAGGCCACGACAGAGCGCACCCCGAGGCCGCCCAGTCTGAGCGGAAGCGTTGCCTGCTTCCATGTCGTACCACTGACAACGACGTTGGAAACCGTTACCAGCGTCTCGCGAACCAGCTCATCGATCTTTCTTAGGGAGTCAGGCTCCTTGTACAGGGGTGCTGAGCGCAATAAGTATGACAAACGTGGTGCTGACACGTGGTGGACAAGGAAGAAGACAGCGGTGTGGCTGTCTAACTTGTGAAGGCGGGCGCACAGACGTGCGATGGTCTCTGAGGCGATGTTGGTGGCAGCGGTGAGTTCGGCGTCGCACAGCGGTGAACCGAGGAGCGTGAGGGCGTCCAGAGGAGTCTCTACTACCTCTGGCAGTGCGTCACGTATTTCACCCATAGCTGAGTCGCGAACTGAAGAAGATAGGGCGCCAAGAAATGCTACCTCGCACTTGGCGGGGTTCAGCTGAAGACCGATCCCTGGCAGAGCCGAGGCTAGCGAACGGAGATCAGTTACGACAGTGTCGACCGGGCCGGCGAGCGTGGCGTCGTCGAGGTACCATACGTTCAGAGCTGACCGCATGGCCCGAGCACAGGGATCAACAGCGAGAGCGAATGCAGCAGGACCGAGGGGATCGCCTTGTTGAACGCCACTGCACGACATCACCGTCTGATCGCCGATGTGGAGAAGAGTCGGCGCACCGTAGGATTGACGTGCCATCGGGTAGATCTCAGGACAGCGTTCTCGTATGCGCGCTAGGATGACGTCGCGGCGGACCGTGTTGAATGCGTTCCTGACATCCACCTTGACCAGGACATGGGGGTTGAAGGAGTCGGCGGTATATAAGGAGTCGGTTGAAGTCACGGTGGCCGCGATATATTCGCGAGCCGCGTGCACGGCGGCCTCGCACCCCAGCGGCGTGCCGACTACGAGTTGGATGGGGCGAAGTTCTGCTCCGAGGTGGCTAGAAATATGCCGCGCGCCCATGCGCCCAGGCAGACGGCGGTATACACTACCAACAGCTATTGGTCGTAGTCCGTCGTCTTTTTTCCGTAGCGCGCAAAGCGATGCTCCGAACAGCGCGTCACGTCCGCACTCCGGGACGCAGCCTCCCAACACTAGGTTAGTTAGAGCAGTGAGCGATTTGAGGAGGCGACGTCCAGACTCTGCTGCCTCTCGGGACAGCAGCTGACGCAGGTGGAGTGGCCGTATTCCGTCAAGGCCCGCCGAAGAGCCCGGTGGCATGGTGGAGATGGCGTCCTCTACCTGCTCTTCCGTGACGGTTAGCGGTGACGGGTCAGAGACAGTGGGCGGGGGAGGAAGCTCCTCGTCGTCCGGTGCTGGCGGGTGTTTGCAGCGTAAGGCGGCAATGACCTCGTCTGTCGGCTCTGCGAACGTGTCACTAGATGTTAAGACACGGAGGGCCGCGCGGATGTCTCCATCTGCACATTTAGCGCGAACTCGGCGTGCGATCGAGTCGGTAGTTGTGACGCGCTGAGTGGCGGCATTCCGCTGCTCGGGTGCTGGCTGCGTGGCCATGCTGTCCATCTCGGCGATCTGTCGTTTTATGTGTGAGGCGGCGGTGAGGCGGGGTCCCTCGCTCCTTGCGGCGTCCGGGGCACGCAGCGCAGTGAAGGCAAATTATAGAAACATCCACCAGGATTGTGGGGTAGGGTCAGTGCCTCGTTCAGCCGATTGGATAGCGAGTCGGCGACTAACGAGCGAGCTGCCTTGGGAATTCGGGCGATAACCTTTGTACTCGATCGGAGCCTGGCCAAGCCCGAGGAAATACCGCGAGCCGGAGCCTCCGACGGTTGGGTAGATGGAGAGATACCGGCAACTGGTCGACCGAGGCAAGGTTGGCAGTGCCACACGGGCAGGCCACGCGCCTGGGCGACTGTAAGCCTGGCGCATGAGGTATGCCAGCGCTGGCTACAGGAGCTGCATGTGATGGCGGCTTTCCGTGAACTCCGACTGGTGCAGGCCGCGCAACCGACTGAGGTCTTGTTGCCGTGGGCGGTGGCCGCTGCAGCCTGTGATTGCCTGTGCTGCTGTGTCGTAGAGTCGGGGTAGATCGTAGAGCTGTCCGTCAATTCGCTGTGCTTGAGGCCGTCGTTGACACCTCGTGTTTGTTCGGGTGTTGACGCAGGCCGCCGGTCGCCATCGCTTCGTGACTGTGTTGTCGCTGGTGCAAGCTGCCGCTGGTTGCAGGACTGCGTGACAAGACTTTTACGACAGGTGTCGCATCGCCAGTTGATGCTGGCCGCCGCAATATCCTGCAGGTCTTTCCGTTTCAGTGCAGCACAGCGGCCATGAAACCATTGCTCGCACTGGTAGCATCGTGCGGAGCCCCGACCAACATTTAATTTACACAAGCCGCATGGGTAGGGTGTATTTTGGCACATGGGGTACTAGATGCATTTCTGAGATGCATTTCCAGAGATGCATCACAGAGATGCATTTCCTCAATGAACTTGCCTTCTTTTGCCTTCATTTTAGTTTCTTTTGCCTTCATTTTTATTAATTTTGACATTTTGGTTGCGATGTCCGAATTGTTTGTGTCCTGACAGTGCGACCGTCACAATGTCACGTTCGTGATTTTAAATTTTAGCTGGCTTCATCAATCGGAATTCTGATCTTTTATGGACGAAAAATCATATTTTCGTCAATACTTATCTCGGAAAATATGGCCCGGTGCTGTTCCATTTTGAATTATTCTGCGGCCTCTGGCCTAAAATATATCACTGTTCAAATTGCACCCGGCGGCAAAATTAAATGCGTCAAAATGCAGGGGAAAAAAGGCACACAAATACCGAGCTCGCAAAAGGTCGACCGTCAGCTAAACTATCCGTATTTACCCATCCGTATCCGTATCCATACTTTTCAGTTGGTGACTACACAATGTTATCCATTGTCACAGCCTATGCTATGACTTATCCATATCAATACCTGTCCTTTATGAGACATAAAGAAGGAATTAAACACTCCTTTAGTTAGTAGTCAATTCCACACTTCTTCATACCTGAGATACTTAGTTTCTGGGTTCATTCCACATAGATTTGGCACATGCTCAAGCTCAACATCAAATAATGAGTGATGTGGAATAAGAACTAAGTTGTATTGGTAACAGAGAGCTGGATGTCAAAACAATTCAATGATTTAAGGGAGGCTTCATTATAGTTGATACATATAACAAACCTGACCTATGGCAATGTAATAAGTGAATAATGTGCCAAAACATATGCATTAATAATTGTATAAATTATATGCACAAATTAAAATAGACATCTCCAAAGTAACCAAGACAAGTATGATATAAAGCATCAGACAGCATGTAAAGTAGACGAGAAAAGTAGACAACTCTATCTTAACCTGAAGCAAGTGAGCAAATTCCCATTATGACATTAAATTGTCCTGACATCATTGTTGCTGTTGTGCAAAATGGCCTTAGGTATTTATATAGAAGAAGCCCATGATTGCAAATTGGAAAACAAATGCTGCTTAAGCTTGACTATTGACTGGAATTTCTGAAGTTTACCTAACAACTTCTTCCTCTACTATTTCTTTGGGAAATCATATTTAAGTCATATTACTGCCTAAAATCACACCACTTAGCACTATGGTGTAGTGATATTAGGAAACCAGACATCAGTAGGTTTTAGGTAATCCAACATTAGTAGGTTAGGTTAGGCTAGGTTGGGCTATATGTTTCTGGTTGTAATTTTACATTATTATTCATGTATTATCCCACCCAAAATGGTATTGTGCCATATTGGGGGTCTTTTCACTTCTAGGGTATTCAACATTAAGCAGCTTAAACCACAAATTTACAGAATTCCTTACATCTCAAAAACTTATTCATTTCCCAAGGAGATGTATATAAAATTCATTCAAATCCCACCAGGTAACACCAAGAAACAATTTTGACCAAAAATTGCCCTGCGGACTTCTGCATATTTAACTGGCCTTATTATTCTGCAATGCCTATTATTTGATGTCAAGCTCATGTGTAAAATTGATGTGTGATGAAGCTGGAAACTAAGCATTTTTATATGAAGGAGTTTTCAATTGACTAAGGAGTTTTCAATGTTTTCTTTATCAGGTCTGAGAAATGCTAGGTATACGGATAAATTATGGCACAGATAACAACAATGTGACATTGAGCCACAGTATTCCATAGATAATGGAAAAGTAAGCATTTGCAGCAGAAATTAGTGGGCACATGGTCTTAATTACATTTAAAAAAGGTGTTTTTATACTTAGTGACATAAGAAAGGATCGTATGTTTTAATTGTTAGTTGTGCAGTGGGGGAATAGGATTGGGGTGAAATGGATGGGATTGATGTCAGTAGGTATCTTATATCATACTTAACAATGGAAATGATGCTAGTAAAAGGTGAACTTGGTGGTGGGCGTAGGGTCAACATTTGGTAATGGTATGCTGAAGAAATTGGGCATGGTAGCACTATCTAAAGCTCAGCATGTCACATCAATCAGAAGTTTTCCCTTTTCCTATTATGGTATCTTCTGTTTACAGGCTTAACCAAGATGGGCCCCTGTTGCTCTTATCAAGCATCAACACTTTCTTTCTCCTGTGTGGGCATGTGATAGTTATTGGTTGGGTTTGTTTTGTGTGCACAGCATGTAGCTGTATCTTAGGCCATTGAACTGCAGTAGGCACTTCTCTCCATTGATTGAGGGTGTCCATATCATTATGTATATGCTCATGCCCTTGTTTTGTTTTTGTTTGCCTTTTTAGCTTGTTCACCTTGGTATCAGCAAGCATCCTTACTTTTAACTATCCAAGATATTCACTATCATAGGTAAGGAACTGTATCAGGCAGAACACAACTCCCTGTTGAACTACTGATATATCTGAACTCACTGTGCTCTCCTTACATTGCTGAGTAATCCATAAGTAAATCCATAATCCAATTGTGCACGTAATCCATAATTCAATTCTTCAGTGTTCTTGAAAATCAGGAGCCTACCTGTTCTCCTCCTTTACAGGAGATCCCCCAATGTCTGCATTAGCATTGCATCTGATGCCTAATATGGTAATTTGTTTTGTAATGAATGTAATGGTAATCTGCAGTAAGATAGCACAACCTAGCCCAAACAAATTTGTGCAAATGATAGAGCCTATGATCATGGATGCTGGATTGTATCAAAGTTATGTGAATGCATAGTAACCTAGTCCGACACCTATTATTTTTGATGGCCTGAATCCAACCATGATGTTATGTGGCATGAAACATGTAACTGTGCACATTGCATGGTGTGAGATGTATTGTGATCTACGATGAGCTAACATAAAACCAATGAGGTTTAAAATTAACATGTCCAGATGTTGGATTACTGTATTGTGGCAAGTTATTAAAATGGGCAAAATGAAAAATGATGGAAAGCAACATTAATGTGGGGTAGGTAGTGAAAGCAAATTTGCATGATCATTTGAAATGAGATCTTTGCCACGTTTTCTGAGATGTAGTGCCCACCCTCCCTGCCAGGATGACGGGCGGGCTATGTTATATGACCTCAGCTGCTTGGCGCGTCGTAAAGCTGCAAACTACAGTTCGGTACAAGAGGTTGGCAACGGTTTTGGTTGGGCACAGTGGCACTTCGTAAGGATCAATGACCAACAAACCAAGCAGTGTGTCAGATTAGTACTCTGCTTTTCTTTAATGTGGCAATGGAATTTTGTCATAAAGTTGTGTGTTGCATTTGCAGATGCCTTGCACGGGGGTCAAAGATGTGGACCAGCAGCAGTTCGTAGTCGAAATGGCTGCCTTCCTCAAAAAGTAAGTCAAGTGTGCAACTTGTATGTGCAGTGCTTTATGCGCCCCTAAACTCCAATAACTAACTAACTATGTGCAGTGCTTTAGAAAATACTGCATATACTTTGTACGTTTGTGTGTGTGTGCCTGGGGAGTCAGTAACCTAGTTGGTACTGCGTCCGTCTTGTCTCCATGAGTTCAGATCCAGGTTGGAAAAATAGGCTGTTCCCGGATTTGTTACACCCTGAACATGATTCTCCCGGAATATTATCACCATTTTTCGTTTGGAGACTGAATGATGTTGTTGAAGAAATAACTTCTCCATGACCAGGTGCTGAAGATTTACTGGGCTGCATGACCGACGCAGTCGATGCACCCCTAAACTCAAGAAGATTTACCGGAAAGTGTAAACTGAGATTCTGATGTCGCAACCTGGAAGACATCTCCATATTCGATTAGCCAATATTTTCCTCTTTAGGATTACAAAGTACAAACCGAACCCTAGCTCAAATGGGTAGTGTGCATGGTTAGCGCGGAGGTACTGCGGACTATTTGTATGTGTGTGGGCTCGAGGGGAGTCTAGCCCAGTCGGCAGTGCGCTCGTCTCGTTTCCGTGTGTTCAGATGAGTGATGTGCGTGGCCAGTGTGTATTGACAGACAATTACATAAGATAGCTTGATGCTTGACCAAATTCCATTGCAATACAGGTAATAAGAGGACAAACATTGGTTCAACTGCAACATTAGTTCGAAATGGGACGAGAGTGGTGGGTGGAATTGTGCTGCGTAGTGAGTGCCATAGACATCAGAACAAGAAACTTGTTTTATGCTTGCAAAGTCGTTATCAATTGCCTTGATTTTAGTTTTCTTATCCCGATAATCTCTCAAAACTGCTGTCCCCAGCTGAATTAAACGGGAACATCCTCGTTTCCCTTCAGTGGTACCGTACACGCTCGGTTAATGGCACTTGCTGCCGTTGTACGGGCGGTCGAGGCAGGACCAGTTATTGAGACAGCTATCGAAGCTTTGATGTCCATGTCAATGTCCCAGCTTTGTGGTATCTCCTATCGGCATGATTGTACCCGAGTACTGATTGACCGGCGTCGCTCAGGTCTGGCAAGGTGAAGGTGCCTGAGTGGGCCGACATCGTGAAGACGTCCACCGCGCGCGAGCTGGCGCCCTACGACCGCGACTGGTTCTACATCCGCACGGCGTCGATCGCGCGCCACCTCTACATTCGGCCCAACGCCGGAATCGGCGCGCTCAAGAAAATATACGGCACTCGCAAGCGCAACGGCGTGCGGCCCAACCACTTCCAGGTGTGTCACGGCAACCACCTGCGCAAGGCGGTGCAGCAGCTGGAGGCGCTGCGCATGGTGGAGAAGACGCCAGAGGGCGGCCGTCGGCTGACCAACCAAGGCCGCCGCGACCTGGACCGGATCGCGTCGCAGGTGTACCGGAAGATGAAAGCGGCGCACGTGGTCACCATGCCGGTGGTGATCGCGCCGCCGGCCGTCGAGTCAGCCTGAGCGGCCGCCCCGCCCCGTGTTGCAGACGTGATGTGTAATACATGTGGGAGGAGTGCACGCCTGTGTCGGTGACGTCCCGGGGCGAGACGGAGGCTGAGTCGGTGGTGGCCATCACTGGATGCGCTGGTGACGGCGCCCTCTCCACCCCATGTTGCTGTCGGAGCCGCCTTTGGTCGGATCGTCTGTTCCTACAAATCGGTGTTCTCGTGAACAAATTTACATCGTCAAATTTTCTTTGAGGGTGGGGGAGGCCAGGTCCTCATTTTCAGGACGTCTTTTCAGATTGAATGGGGAAAATGACAAGCTAACCTTAGCAGGGTACCAAGATAGAGGGTCCTGAACCCCACGACTCACCCGGGATTTCCGGTCATGTGCAGTGCAGTCTTCTCCCGGTTACCGCGAATAGCTGAAGGCGCAGCACGCTGCCTCCCTCCCTCATTCCTAGGCCGCAGCACATACACTTATTGTAACCTATAAATTTGTTTCTTTGTGTGAATTCGTCTGCATAATAGGAGCCGATTGGCGCATTTTCATGGAGAAGGCACTCGTCTCGGGGGGGGGCGTCTTTTTTCTCTCAACAGCAGCCTTTTCTTCTGAAGTGCCTGCTGCATTCTCTCCGGGTCACATGCATCCCACAGTACCATTAATTCTGCGGAGTGTTCAATGGTTGGGTTTTGGCTCCGTAGATTTACATCCGGAGCGTAGCAACCCCGCCGCCTGCTTGTCGATGTTTCGCACCTCCACCGCTAGGTGACTGCGGTGGTCGCTAGATCAGACACCGTCGGAGAGTTTTCCATCCAGGTGCACGTCATCCATGGACGAATTATACGAATAGACTGAAGAATACATTCATGAAGCCAAATCATGCCGCGCACTTAGCAGTTGGATTGGATGAGACTGATATTATGTTTTAGATAACTGAAATCCAAAGATGGTTCAGATCAGTAGCCTTCCTATTCCACGTGACAACTTAATCGTGGAAACAATTGGGCGGAGGACTAGCTTTATTATCCGTGGGAAGAACGTTGCAGGCACTCCCTGATCACATTCACTAATTTCATTCTATGCGACTTCACATTGCAACAGGCGTGTATGTGTGTGTGTATATATATCTTCTGACAACACATCGTTATCACGAATAATTGCACATGCGTACAAGCTGCCAAAATTCTAAACAAGCGCAAGAAACCCGTCTCACAGCCACATTCGTAATGCATAGCATGTGCTTGGATTGCACGCAAGAACCTCTAATGTATTGATTGCATTCGACTATGCCGTACCAAGTGCGCTATCACACGAGATGGTCCGCACAGGTGTAATGACTCGCACAGGTGCCATGGTCTGCACAGGTGTAATGGTCCGTACAGGTGCCATGGTCCGTATAGGTGCCATGACCTGATCGGGGCGCTCAGCTAGGATTTGGAAGGACGGGGAAGAATCTGGCTCTGGCTCAATAGTAAAAAGAATTTCTGGCTTCAAGGAAGGAGCATTTTCCATTTGCCCTGCCCTAGTTGCGCCGCTGGGTCTGCGTCTGGGCTCGATCGTCAAGGACATTGAGCCTGCCGATGACTGATTTACCCAAGGCTGGCCAGGGTCGGCCCGGGGAGGACGAGTCACACCAGCACAGCACAGCATTCGCACACTCGACGAGCGCTACTGCTCTAGCTATCGTTCTGGACAATGCATGGACCGCACTGGTTGACACTGATTGCTCATTTGCTTTGGCTTTCGAGTAAACTGATCTAATTGCTTAGCATGAGTAAACACCCGGTTAAAGTTCACGTTGCGTAGCCATATCGACTTACGAGCGCGTTGGCCTTGCAGTGGCCAGGCTGATGCTGTGCGAACCATAGATACTCCATCCTCCTTAACCGACCATACTCTACACTAAGACTACATTCATAATGCTATGCGATCAACCAGTTATATCAAAACTACTCATGACAAACACAGTCTGGGGCTAGGTGTCGGCCTAGCCGTTCGCGGGTGAACCATCGATCAAGAAGCCAGGAGTTCGAAACCAGGGTACGTCATAAAAAAAGCAACGGAACGGCAGAAGATTCAACATAATTTAGTCATGGGGACCAAATAATTTCCTAAAACCATTGACACACCATTCCACTTTGCACACCACCATAATATCAGTTGAAATGATTGATTTGATTCTGTTCGACGTCTACCCAAATGGTTTCAATAGCCATTGGTAGAAAAACCCGCACGCTGTAAACCCAAATAAACGTCTGTAGCGCACTGGCATTGACTACCGATACTGGTACTGATAGGAGCGATCGACCTTACACAGAGTGGATGAGTTTACAGACTCCCCGTTACAGTTGATTGGTGCATGCGTGGATTAGTGATACGCATTATGCAAAAAAAAACATTAAGCGACCGACACTGCTCATAATCCATCCACGAGGACTTCTTCGCCTTGGAAAATGGAACAAAAAGCGATAAAAAAATCTTACTGCATTGGCCCTATATATATGTATGTATATATATATATATATATATATATATATATATATATATATATAATTTATCGTAAGGTGGTACGACTTTTTATATAGTAATTCCTCCAACCTGCTCAGCCCGGTGACAAGCTGTTGCGCCGTAAGTGCAGTTGCACCGATGGTTGGTTGGTTGGTTATTTGGGCTTAGGGGCGCATCGACTGCGTTGGTCATACAGCGCCCATGTTGCACCGATGGGGTCACAAAGAAAACACCCGGGGCCAGACAGGACATTCACGCTGCCGGCAAAAGGAAGCCAATGGGGTCACCAAGAAAACATCCGGGGCCAAAGTCAGGGCATTCACGCTATCCACCACCCGCTGCCGGCAAAAGGAAATCAGAACGTTGCAAAAAAAAATGTTGCCCGTCTCTCAATGCCACTATTGGGGACGAGTGGTCTAGGGGTAAGATGCTCGTCTCACAATCGAAAGATTGTGGGTTCGAGTCTCACCTGTCGCTACTCTTCGCCCGCGACCAATCGGCGTGAGAATTTGGCGACGCTATATGGCTCATCGGTCGACGTGTCGTAAAAACCAATAACCAACCAATCAGTGCCACTATTCTACTTTTCTTCCAACATGATTTTACTTGAAGATCTCGAGGAACTACCTGTCCAAAACCTGTGAGACTGACTCACAAAACAAAATGTTCATTCTTTAGCATGCTTGCATACGCTATGCTACATTTATGACTGCCTCACAATGTCAACACCTTCGGTTATCCTTCACGCATGATCCATCAACACGCACACACATCTTGCTATCAGAGGCTGCTCAATTAAACACTTTTCCGCATGCAAAGTTAATAATTAGCACTGCAAATCAGCCCAGTGAACACTAGTAGTAAATGATACAAACGCCTGCGTAACAGTAATATTGCCAGAATGCAAACGACTAAATATCACAAGCGACTAGTATATGCCAGAGGTGCCTGAGGCGGCACCTCTGCAATTTACTGAAAAATTGACAACAGAGACAAGTCAATTCGTGCTTGGCCATTTGGACATTTCCAATGCACAAGCATTTCAAATATGACTTACGCAATTTCTGAATATCAAACCGTTTCAATACGCATGCGCGTCAAAATCTACAAGCTGTTGTTCTTTCCAGTGGTTGGTTATTGATTTTACGACACGTCGACCGTTGAGTCATGTAGCGTCGCCAATCTCTCACGCCGATTGGTCGCGGGCGAAGAGTAGTGACAGGTGAGACTCGAACCCACAACCTTTCGATTGTGAGACGAGCATCTTGCCCCTAGACCACTCGTTCCCTGTTCTTTCCAGTGGTGCCCCGGCCGTCACATAGACGCAATCGGTCCTCCGCGTCGTTACTCATTTCTAAACAGTTCACCCGGTTAGGGTGAAACAAATTACACCAGAATATATCTGCCAGGCTTCAGTGGAGTAGGGAGGAATCTTAAACATGGATTACGGGCGCACACTTCACCACGTACCGACACGTATGACATGTTGCCACCAACAGCTGCAAACTTGGCACGACAAAAACAACAAATGTTCACGACATGGCGATATCACACAATAAGTTTTAACATTGCAGCCGTAAATAGGGTACTCATTGCAAATAATAAGCACTCGACGAACCATGACACATTTGTATCCATAAATTTGCAATTTAAAAAGGCGCATTCAGGTCTCTAATACGGCTCTTGCCAACAATTGCATGGGAAGGCGCCACGCCATCGATATTGTAACGACTCTCTTGAGATGAAGAAATTCCGCAGGGAGCGCAAAAGGAGGCGCCAAGTTGCTTTGCTAGCACGACATGCGGGAGACACAGACCCCATGGATACTCCCGTGTGCCTTCAAGTACATTTTCCATTGGTTCAGTCGTTGCCTCTGACTTCATCGACAGTCCAGCCAATTCATAAATTAACAAATCCCTTCTTCTTTACAAGAAAAGTGGACAAGGCTATCGACAGGCGTTGGCAGAAGACATTGTGCTCGGCCAGTACGCGGGAAGTTTGTCGGGAGCGAGACTCAGCCGGTAGCGAGATCCACCACACCGCTGACCAGTCACCACACCACTGACCAGGGCGCCTACCCCTGGTCGGTAGCGAGACTCACCACACTGCTGACCAGGACGCCTACCCCTTGTCGGTAGCGACTCACCACATTGCTGACCAGAGAGTAGCGAGGCTCACCACACCGCTGACCAGGGCGCCTACCCCTGGTCGGTAGCGAGACTCACCACACCGCTGACCAGGGCGACTACCCCTGATCGGTAGAGAGACTCACCACACCGCTGACCAGAGAGTAGCGAGACTCACCACACCACTGACCAGGGCGCCTACTCCTGCTCGGTGGCGAGACTCATCACACTACTGACTACATCTTGGCGCACTGCACTGCTGCTCGGAGCGTCCGGCATCACCCACGTGTCGTCCGTGCTGTCCAGGCTCTGTCGGCACATGGGACACGTCTTGTGGCCGGGGTTCCACTCCTCGATGCACGCCGTGCAGTAGGAGTGCGCGCACGGCAGCGACGCGTCCGGCACGCGCTCCAGACATATGCAGCAGCAGGCGTCGTCAACGTCCAGCTGGCGCAGCAGTCGGGACGAGCTGAGCGCCGCGGCGCCCTGCTGCGCGCGCGGTAGCGCCGCCAGCCACGCGTGCTGCTGGCGCAGTGTGGCGCGCGCCTGCAGGAACTGGCGCAGCGAGAGCGGACGCGCCGCCTCCGGACGGCCGGCGGCGTCCACCCTCTCGCAGTTGACGCGCACGGTGCCGCGCCAGAGCAGCGGCGACGCGGCGGACGACTCGTCCACGGCGAAGCGCAGCCGCTGGCCGCCCTCGTCGCGCAGCTGCTCGCACACTGTGTTGAGCTGGTCCACGTGCTGCAGCAGCTGGCTGTATGGGATGGTGGTGACCTCCTGCAGGGGTGCGGCGCGGCGCAGCACACTGTCGCGCACGCGCGTCACCGTGTCTAACAGCGGCGACGTCACCGCCTGACCCATCGCCGGCCGACGCCGGCCGCGCTGCTGCTGCAGCTGGGGCACCCTGTCAGCACACATTGCATTGCATCAGGCTCCATGTCAGCAACAAAACAGCAATACTCAATGCTCACGTCAACACCCATGTGCCTACATATTAAGCATATGCAACACAATGACCTGCACATCAACCATGCAACATGCAATTGCAAGTGACATTGTATACAATGATCCACAAGGAAAAACTATACAGCCTTCATTACAAAATCATAACACATTCAAAAAGATCATCACCTGAATGTTCTGTCTTATCCAGGGTCCAGGTTGAAAAGTATGGCATGTTCAACAAGATCTTGTCAGTGCTGGGCAGATGGCCAGTGGTGCAGAAATTGATGCAGGGACAGGTACCTGGTACAGGCTGTACACTGACACAGTTGATAGCTGCCAAATTTGTCTACCATGCAAACAAATCCTTCGCTGTCAAATTCAGTTCCATGTTGCATGCAGTTCGAAATATCAGGATGGGAAGTCAAATGTTGTTAGTGCTTTAATCATGTACTATGTACATTTTGATAATGATTCAATGTGAAGAATGTGTTCATATGGAGAAAAAAAAACACTTGCCTTAGTCCTCTTCATTTTCTCACCTCATTTTTTCCATGATATAGCTATTCCATGATATAGCTATGATAAACCAAGAGGTAAGCAGGTTAGGTTAGGTTAAGCTACTTCGACCATCTCATTAAGGTATGTGAACCATTTGTAGCATTAGCCAGTCAACATAACCTCATGACACATTATATAAATTATAGCTATGATAAACCAAGAGGTAAGCAGGTTAGGTTAGGTTAGGCTAGGTTGTGTTTGGTTAGTTTATGTTAAGCTACTTTGACCATCTCATTAAGGTATGTGAACCGTTTGCAGCATTAGCCAGCAGTGGGAAACTTACTTTCCGGGTTGGGAGTCGGAGTGCATACCAACTTCTTCTGGAGTACATTTTCATGGACATTATTTTTTTATGCATGGAATCTGTTTACCAGTAACCAACCAGAAAAACCTATGTAATCAGTACCTAGGTACATAATATGCATATGTTACATGCATTCTCATTTTTGGTCAAATAATATGTCAAAACATAGGGACAAGAAGTGAACAATGGATGGCACCGCCCAGCAGTGACTCGTAATAATCAGCACTGCTTCATCTCTCATTTCACAGGAGCAATGCGCTTTCCTTTCACTATTTGTCTCAGTACAAGGCAAATAGTTTAAAACAATTTGCCAGTACAAGGCAAATAGTATGAAAAACAAACACATATACTTCACACTTCACCTTCAGCTCAGAGCGCATACCCACCTACGCAGCCAATCTCCTACGTAATATGAACGCAACTCCGCTACCGCACACGCCACAGTTGGATGTGATCAAAGCAAAGGATCAGTCAGGGTCTTGTGTTTGCAGTATGACACTGTTAACCATGTGTTCAAATTTGCTAATGGTTATGACGTCATATAAAAACTACCTTGCATTGATTGGTAGACGGACAGATTTAGGAACAGAAAACGCTAACGCAGCCAATTCTGATCAGTGGCCTCCGGGACTCCGGAGAACGTCTCTTAAAACTGTCAAACTTTCCCACTATATGGGTGGAAGGAACACAAGTTTCCCAAGATGCAGCTCCAAAGCCGGAGAACAGTGTAGTGTAGTGTACTCAGTGCGCATGTGCATCATCTTGCAAGTTGCTGTTGGCACGTTGTTGTTGGCAATTCCGGTGGTCTGGGGACGAGTGGTCTAGGGGTTAGTTGCTCGTCTCACAATCGAAAGATTGTGGGTTCGAATCTCACCTGTCGCTACTCTTCGCCCGCGACCAATCGGCGTGAGAGATTGGCGACGCTACATGACTCAAACGGTCGACGTGTCGTAAAATCAATAACCAACCAACCAACCGGTGGTTGAGATTGATGGAGTGTGTGAAGCTGTGGTCCGGCTGCTGACTGCTCCAAAAAGTGGTTAGTTTGACTGGTGACCGTAAGTGGAAGAACCGGCGTTTTTTAGTGTCGTTCTGTTTGTTGTGTTTGTTTATTGATATCTTTGCTCCCACATTTGTGTCGGAGTACATGTGAAGCCCATCCTATCCAGTATGAACCCGGAGTGCAAAAACGTTTTCAGAGGTAAAATCTCTTAAGAGGTGCCTTAATTCCCACCCTGTTAGCCAGTCAAAGCATCAGTGCCATACCTATGACATCATTACACCATACCAATGTGACGTCATCGTCCAAATTGAAAAGTAAGCATCAGCATCGAAAACGAGTGGTCACATCTTCTTAGTCATGTTCATAAATATCATATTCTGAAAAAGTATTCCCAAAATTCCAGAAACAACTTTCATAAAAAAAAATTCCCTCTCAACACCCAGGACTACAAAGCAAAATCAAAACATTGGTGTTGCCTCAAAACAAAACACGCCTGTCATAACATGGTCAGGCAATCAATTCTACATTAGCCGGTTTTACAGCGGAAATTTGCTCGTGTTTAGTATAGCTGGTATAATAACTTTATAGATGGTATAAAAGTTAGTAGCCAGCATAACGCCAAATACGTTTACTTTTTACGGTCATTTTGTGTTAATTATAGTAAAGTAGTGGTCCGTTATTGGGCGTATGAACTGATATTGCACATAAGAATGAATTTTCATTTCATATAACCTTGATTTGAAGATTTACATTTGTTGGTTCTAAAAGCTCATGTTCAGTCGGTTCCTCTTCCTCCAGGGTTGCCACCGTGGTACGATCATGCCAGCTCTGGTACGCTTTCGACAAATCTGGTACACATGTAAGATATCGGTTTCCGGCAGGGCGCCAGCTGAAGTCAGTGGCACGCATTTTGTGCATGCCTTTTTCAAATTAATGCAACGACTGTGGATGGTTTGAATCGGCATTTCACGACACATAATTGATCAAAAAAGCTCACCTTTCTTTCTTTATTGGTTTATGGTGTTCCGTGCAGTAATTGTCGTGGTGTGAAACGAAGGCATTCCCGACAAGAAATTCCATACATAAAAAATGGTCGGACAACTGGCAAACGGTAGCATAACGTAGCAAGTCGATCAGACGGTATAACATCGTCGCCAACAGGGCTGGAAACCTTTCTCGAGGGGAGTGGGTCTAGGTCCTTATTTTCAACACATTTTCAGATTGAATCCATTCTTGAAAAAAATGCATTGGAAACCATTTGGAACTATTGGGATTTTCCTAGTGGTTTTAATGGTCCCTAATGGTCTGAATGCTTCCCGATGGAATTGGTCCCAATGGTCCCAATAGTATTCTGGCCAGACCAATCGGAGTTTCCATTCGGAACCTAGTGGTTGAACGTCGTTTTCCTTGTGGCATAATATCCCATATGGTATTAACGGCCGTCTTACTAGACATGTATGGATTACCGTGAATAATTACGATGCATTTTCAAATGCATGGGGTCTACGCGCTAGCGGATCTAAAGGGTAGGGACACGGAGGCCATGCCCCCTCCCCACTCTCCAAGCGGCGTGAAGGGGACCAAACTATCTCACCGCCCCCAAAACGGGACTAAAATTAACTCAAAAATCGATTTAATGACACACACAAGGGCATATTTTAAGAAGTTTTCCTTAGGGGGAGATGGCCACAACATACACACCAAAATGAAGAACTTAATCGGGGATCGGCAAATTGGCTCCAAAAATGTATGCATTTACACTTCACCATGCGATCTATGACATGTCAATCAGGACCAGGAAATTAACTGGAATCCCAAAAATAACTCCAAACGCGTCACAAATTGAGTATGGTTATACAAAACATGCCTTTGCCACGAAAGAAACGCACCGGGGCCTCAAAAATCACGACGGGAACCGGAAACGCAACTCGCACTCCGAAAAAATAGGCCACAAGAACTTGCGCCTCCCGACGACACGCCCCGAAGACTCGCGCTTGACCCCGAAGCAAAATCGCACAGGAGCTCCCAAAAATAGTGGTGAGACCGCAAAATTTCCGTCGGGATGCTTAAAATTTATGCTGGGGATAGAAGTAAACAGTGGGGTCGAAAACTCGTGACAGGACCATATCAAAATAAATCCGAGGCTTATAAAAATAGCCTCGGATTTACGAATAGCGGGGACCCCGAATCTTGGCCTGGAAAACCGACCTGGAATCCCATGAATCGTGCATTGCGCCGAAAAAAACGTCCCGACTCCCCGACAAAAATAAAATCAGGCCCGGCCCCCAAAATCGCAGTACGTCCCAGTGATGTACCATGTGCTCCAGTATCGATACCTGGTGGATACGAACACACCCGGGATCTCCAGCCATGGTCGCCGGAGCGGGTAGGGTGAAAAGGCGAGTCGTAGGGGAAGGGGCGAAGGCTTTATAACTTAGGCAACTTTATAACTTTATAACCCTTTATAACTCAGGCACTTCTGGGAGGTCCCAGTGTACCAGTCTCCCTAGCATTTTTGTCCTCTAGTGGTGGAAAATGTGCCCCTCCAGGTACATTCACAGCGGCGCCCATCCAAACAAGCTTCCCCTCATGACAATTCCTGGATCCACACCTGGTAAAACCTGATACTGTTGGTAAAGTACCATGCCCACATCAAATTCGAAACTCTGTCGGCCAACGGCGTTACGACGTCAATCATGGTCCAACCCCTCTCAGCCACATCAGGCTATAAATGTGGTCGAGATGGTTTGCAGAACCCTCTTAACCACATTGGGTTGTCCTAACCTAACTTGACATAACTTAGCCTAACTTCCTTCTTTATGACATTTTCTTAGTTTCGTTTTCATCCTCGAACATTTCAAGCTAAATATCCAACCTAACTGACCCATCTCAACATCTTTTGTTGCCTTTTGGAGGTAAAATTAACTTGTGAACAATTTAAACTGCAATAATTCCATAGTTTATTCAATTTGCCATGGCTGCAAAACAAAAACTATCCTTTGAAAACTTTGGTAACCTTTGATCTGATCCAGGATCACAAAAGTCCAAACCCAAATAATTTGGCATATACCTAAAATAAATTGTAATAGTTGCTGAGTGAAGATTGGTCATGTCAGCAAGCAAGACATTTAGTTTTAAAAATTGTACCCTTGAATCTAGCACAAAATATAGAAAAGTAAAAACCTAATAGGTGCATATGTGTCACATGCTGAATTGTGCTGCAGAAGTCATACGCAGCTTCATGAAGTATTTTGTACCAGTAAGGTATGTTCTTTTTTTCATATGGTAGACATTGACATCAAACATAATTACACAAATATAAACCTTACACAATTATGACATGTTCAATCATTTTGTGGAGGTTTCATAATGATCAGATAGGTATGTAGCTTCTAAGATTAGTCATGTCTGCATGCCAAAAAAGAGCTTTGGCAAATAATTTCACCCTTATGGCAGGCCAGTCACCCAAATTTAAACTACATGCACTTGGCACACTTGGTAAACCATGCACATTTCACAAATGACTCATTCCTTGATTAGACATAGTGGTGCCTCTTGTCTGTTTACCTTCCTCCTCATTACACATAGGTACAGAGCATGAGCATGGTACAGTCATCATGGGAAAATGTTCTTAGTGGAGTACCCCAGGGGTCGGTACTGGGGCCACTATTGTTCATTATATATGTGAATAGCATTGAATGTGGCCTAAGCAGGAAGGTTTTGAAATTTGTGGATGATTTGAAGATCTTTAGGGCAATAACGGCACAATGAGCAGGTTTGCTGCAGAAAGACTTAGACGAGCTAGTGAAGTGGTCCAAAAAATGGCAAATGAAGTTTAATTTTGAGAAGTGCAAAGTCATGCATGTAGGTAGGCAGCATATGAAGGCTCCATACTTGAAGGGTGGCCAAGTACTATCTGTGACTCAGCAGGAGAAGGACTTAGGTGTTATTTTGAACACAAAATTGGGGGCATCAGAACAGACCAAAGAAGCCAGGAAGAAGGCACTAAGAATGCTTGGGGCAATACAGAGGAAAGTGTCATACAAAAGTGAGGAGGTCATCAGGAAGCTTTACTGTGCATATGTCAGGCCATATTTGGAATACTGTATCCAAGCTTGGTTCCCTAGTTATGAGAAAGATTGTTGACTTTTAGAGAGAGTACAAAAGAGGGCAACAAAAATGGTTAATGGTATAGGCAACCTGGCATATGAGGAAAGATTGAAGAAATTGAATATGTTTTCACTTAGATATAGAAGGCTGAGAGGAGATCTCATCGAGGTTTTTAAATTTGTTCATGGTCAGGAACAGGGATATCTCAGGGAAATGTTGGAATTTAACAGAAATGATGCAATTCGAGGTCATCAATTGAAAATTAAAGTTAATCACAGCAGGACAAGGTTAAGACAGTCTTTCTTCACCAACAGGGTAGTAGAACACTGGAACCAGCTGCCAGGAACCATTGTCAGTAGCAACACACTGAACATCTTTAAAAACGGCATAGACAATCATTATAAGAATAGGGGGCTTGTTTTTCAGTATTCCAGGGAGGGTTGATCGACAGGGAAGAGTTGGGAGTTGAGAGGAGTTTGAATTTGTTGTTGAATGTGATACTGATGAGATTGTCTATGGTAGCACAATGGGTATGATGGGAGGAGTTTGTGATTGTTGAGTGTATTATGCAATAGCAAGTGAGTCTCTTATTAAGTCTGAACGCTTTATGAATTTGTGGGGTGTGCCTAGCAGTGGATTTGGCACATTCCTTCAGGATGTGATGCTGATGAGATTGTCTATGGTGGCACAATGGGTGTGATGGGAGGAGCTTGTGATTGTTGAGGGTGTTATGCAGTAGCAAGTGAGTGGTGCTAGATAGGATGGGATATATAGCTTCCTAGGAACTTGGGATAAGGGATTGATTGGGGTGGGAGTATGTACATTCCTAGTACCTTTTCTAGATAGGCTTAACCCAGATGGGCCCCTGTGGCTCTTATTAAGCCTTAATACTTTATGACTTTATGAGCAGGCTATATCTGAAACTGTACAGGCCATTTAGGAAAAAATAAGTTGTTAATCACAAGAAAAGCTACTACACTTGATGGAGAAGCATAGCACATATCTTCCCACGAAAACATTTCGTTGGCAACTATCAACAAAATTTTAGATGTTCCTTATATATTTCACTGGTGCCTGTGTATGGCCTTGGCTGGTGCATAGGTCTCCCGCCCATGCCAGAAATCTAA
The DNA here is from genome assembly GCA_034440615.1 of Ashinkailepas kermadecensis. Taxonomy (NCBI): domain Eukaryota; kingdom Metazoa; phylum Arthropoda; class Thecostraca; family Neolepadidae; genus Ashinkailepas; species Ashinkailepas kermadecensis. Next base: position 65,414 of record JAOTOM010003356.1, on the reverse strand, counting down.
ATAGGCTTTTAAAATAAAAATAATCCACTATGCAAGATAAAAATTGATGGAACAGATGAAAAATAATAGCACACAGCCTCAGAGCAAGTCATTTTTTTTTTCTGAAAAAGACATTAAAATAGCTTTAAAAACTATATATATATATATATATATATATATACAATCCATTTCAACCCTCACCAACAAACTCAGACGGTAGTGTACAGGTGACGGCTCGCAGATCTGCACGCACCACAAAGAAATTCAGCCAATCAGCGGTTAGGGATTGGAATATATGACTCATTTTAAGACACAAACGGGCACATCATTTGCCATCTGGCAAATGACGATCGTCTGGTGCAAGTTGCGGCCAGATACCTGCCAGTTGAACTAGAGATGAGTGAAGTTGCCGTTTGTTAACGTAGGCTGAAGGTTAATTGTCGTTATTTATTCTATTATTTATTTTTCCTTTTTGAATTCACAATCTGTTCAGTTAAGTAAAATGCTTCCTATATGGAACAGGTATCACCGTTTGAACTACTATTCGTTTACATTTTCTACTTAACATCATGCTATGTCCTGTTGCTCTATTTCGGAGAACGAGTGGTCCGGCAAATTTCCGCTGTAAAACTGGCTATTGACATAACTACCTATGTACCTACCGGTGCTCTTCAAGTATTACCCCTCAGACTTCCTTTATCTCAACAATGCATCCAAGTCGTCATCAGCTGACTTCCAGTCAGCTGTTGGTGACGTCACTCAAACGTACCGAGACACCGTCCAGTTGGGTGCACTGAATGACCCAAGGTAGTCACCAGGAATATTTATAAGGGTTAGGTTAGGTTTTCATCATCGTGAAATAGAATCTGCACGCCCTCCCCTAGCAGGAAATTCCTTGTGCTGTATCTAGTGACATCTCAACCACCATCCATCAAAGGAAAATGTGCTGTGAAGCCTTGAATGCACTTCCACAACTGCTTCGTAGACATAAATTTGCTCCTGACGCCCGTGGATTAAGTCCACATCAACCCCTTATAAATATTCCTGGTGATGACCTAGGATCATTCGGTGCACTCGTATGGAAGTATTGTTTCTGTACGTTTGAGTGACGTCACTAACAGCTGACTGACTAACGCACTGTTGATATAAACAAAGCGTGAGGGGTAATACTTGAAGATTACCGTACCTACCTAGGTATTCATTTTATACTGAATTGTTTATGCCATCCATGAATAGTGGTTGATGGCACAAACATTTAGTTGCAATAAAGACCCCTTTATCTTGTCATCTTGCAAGAGTTAGTTAGTTAGTTATTTGAGTGCTTCGACCAAAGCGTGATCATTTAGCGCCCACATCTTGCAAGAGTAAATCCATGCAAAAATATACTTGCGTCCTGCAGAACATTCAACCTACGCTTGCACCTTGATTTCTGATGAGTTCCAGTGGTAGGCACAGTTGGTTGTGATCAAAGCCTCAAAGTGAATCAAGGTATATATCGCCTTGGATCAAAGCAAAGGATCAGTCAAGGTCTTGTATTTACGGTTAACTGGTGTGGACACTGTTAACCATGTGTTCAAAGTTGCTAATGGTTTGACGTCATATACAAAATACCTTGCATTGATTGGTTGACAGACAGATTTCAGAACAGAAAACGCTAACGCAGCCAACTGAGCGGTGGCCTCCGGGACTCCGGAGACGTCTCTTAAAACTGTCAAAGTTTCCCACTATAGGGTGGCAGGAACACAGGTATTCAGAGACGCCGCTCCAGAGCCGGAGAACAGTGTTCTCAGTGCCCATGCGCATCATCTTGCAAGTTGCTGTTGGCGCGTTGTCGGCAATTCCGGTGGTTGAGATTGATGGAGTGTGTGAAGCTGGGGTGGGTCTACTCTGTTGCCCAGGGTTGTTGCCGTGCCCATGTTCCGAAACTACTGAACCGAATTTCATCAAACCTTCACCAATCGATACAAAGGGGTCGATTTCCGTGGGACTTTTAAATATGGTGACTCTCACCGATACTTAAAGCTGTTAAATTACCCCTTAAACTTGGAGCGGCCATTTTTAATCCATTTTGAAAATGCTGCGGTGCCCATGCTCCCAAACGACTCGACTGAATTTCATAAAACCATCACCAATCGATGCAGCATAGTCGATTTACTTGGGACTTTAAAATATAGTGACCTTGACCTTGGCCTAAGGTCGCAAAATAAGTACATCTTTATTGGCAATAATTGCGGTGCCCATGCTCATAAATTACGGAACCGAATTTCATGAAACCTTCACCAATCGACGTGACATGGTCGATATACCTGGGACTTTTGAATATGGTGACCTTGTCTTTAGGTCAAGGTCACGAAAAAAGCACAAAACATTTTTAAAGACTATTTACCACGCCCATACTCCGAAACTACCAAATATAATTTCATAAAACCTTCGCCAATCGACGTGACGTGATCGATATACGTAGTGCTTTTAATATGGTGACCTTGACGTCAGGTCAAGGTCCCCAAAATACACAAAATCCTTTTTGAGGAAATTTGCCACGCATATACTCCGAAAATATTGAACCGAATTTGATGAAACATTCACTAATCGACGTGGAATGGCCGATATACTCCAAACGTTTGAATATGGTGGCCTTGGCCTTAGGTGAAGGTCATCAAAAGTGCATAAAACTCCTTTTTAGGGTTGTTGCGCCGCCCATGCTCCGTAAGTACTCAACCGAATTTCATGAAACCTTCACTATTCGACGCGACGTCATCGATATACTTGGGACTTTTCAATATGGGGACCTTGGTCTTAGGTCAAGGTCATCAAAAGTGCATAAACCTCTTTTTGAGGGTTGTTGCGCCGCCCATGCTCCGTAAGTACGCAACCGAAATTCGTGAAACCTTCACCAATCGACGCGACGTAGTCGATATATTTGGGACTTTTCAATATGGTGATCTTGGCCTAAGGTGAAGGTCATCAAAAGTGCATAAAACTCCTTTTAAGGGTTGTTGCGCCGCCCATGCTCCGGAAGTACGCAACCGAATTTCATGAAACCTTCACCAATCGACGCGACGTGGTTGATATACCTGGGACGTTTCAATATAGTGACCTTGGCCTTAGGTCAAGGTCATCAAAAGTGCATAAAACTCGTTTTAAGGGTTGGTGCGCCGCCCATGCTCCGAAAGTACGCAACCGAAATTCATGAAACCTTCACCAATCGACGTGACGTAGTCGATATACTTGGGACTTTTCAATATGGTGACCTTGGCCTTATGTCAAGGTCATCAAAAGTGCATAAAACTCTTTTTTAGGGTTGTTGCGTCGCCCATGCTCCGCAAATACGCAACCAAAATTCATGAAACCTACACCAATCGACGCGACGTGGTCGATATACTTGGGACTTTTCAATATGGTGATCTTGACCTTAGGTCAAGGTTATCAAAAGTGCATGAAACTCTTTTTAAGGATTGTTGCGCCGCCAATGCTCCGCAAGTACGCAACCGAAATTCATGAAACCTTCACCAATCGACGCGACGTGGTCGATATACTTGGGATTTTCCAATATGGTGACCTTGGCCTTATGTCAAGGTCATCAAAAGTTCATAAAACTCTTTTTGAGGGTTGTTGCGCCGCCCATGCTCCGTAAATACGCAACCAAAATTCATGAAACCTTCACCAATCGACGCGACGTGGTCGATATACTCCGGACTTTTTAATATGGTGACCTTGGCTTTAGGTCAAGGTCATCAAAAGTGCATAAAACTCGTTTTAAGGGTTGTTGCGCCGCCCATGCTCGGCAAGTACGCAACCGAAATTCACGAAACCTTCACCAATCGACGCGACGTGGTCGATATACTTGGGACTTTTCAATATGGTGACCTTGTCCTTAGGTCAAGGTCATCAAAAGTGCATAAAACTCGCCTCCACTCATGGTAAGCAGAATTTCGTTAAACTGGAACAGCAAGTGAGGAGTGAAAAAGACGAAATGTATTACGGATACTTCTGCTCACCGAACGACCAAAATATCAACGAATTGCGGTCATACCCATGGCACAAATTAACAGAAATGTGGGCATTCCCTATCACAGCAACATACCCAGAAGACAGCAGAAGCAAGGGAGATAGGATTGGCCTTGGGACGATAACACAATAAATAGTGATGGTCAATCGTGTTTCATAACATGGTTGTAAAGTAGTTACTCGGAACACGGTATGGTTTGGTCGGCGTTATGTTAAATAACGTCGTGCGTGCGCAAAAAATAACGTGAGGCATGTAATCACAATTTCACCACAAAATACCACCCGCCGATCCCCATACGGTTGTTGGGTTGCTTCAGTTTCATTGTTCACCTTAAAGAACATGGCTGCAGCAGCATAGGCATTATGGATAACTTTGTAAGGATTTTGCACGCATTTACCCATATCGAAAAGTCCGGAGCATATCGACCACGTCGCGTCGATTGGTGAAGGTTTCATGAATTTCGGTTGCGTACTTGCGGAGCATGGGCGGCGCAACAACCCTTAAAACGAGTATTATGCACTTTTGATGACCTTGACCTAAGGCCAAGGTCACCATATTAAAAAGTCCCAAGTATATCGACCACGTCGCGTCGATTGGTGAAGGTTTCATGAATTTTTGTTGCGTATTTACGGAGCATGGGCGGCGCAACAACCCTCAAAAAGAGTTTTATGCACTTTTGATGACCTTGACCTAAGGCCAAGGTCACCATATTGAAAAGTTCCAAGTATATCGACCATGTCACGTCGATTGGTGAAGGTTTCATGAAATTTGGTTCCGTAATTTAGGAGCATGGGCACCGCAATTATTGCCAATAAAGATGTACTTATTTTGCGACCTTAGGCCAAGGTCAAGGTCACTATATTTTAAAGTCCCAAGTAAATCGACTATGCTGCATCGATTGGTGATGGTTTCATGAAATTCAGTCGAGTCGTTTGGGAGCATGGGCACCGCAGCATTTTCAAAATGGATTCAAAATGGCCGCTCCAAGGTTAAGGGGTAATTTAACAGCTTTAAGTATCGGTGAGAGTCACCATATTTAAAAGTCCCACGGAAATCGACCCCTTTGTATCGATTGGTGAAGGTTTGATGAAATTCGGTTCAGTAGTTTCGGAACATGGGCACGGCAACAACCCTGGGCAACAGAGTAGACCCACCCGTGAAGCTGTGGTCCGGATGCTGACTGCCAGAAAAATTGATTAGTTTGAGTGGTGACCGTAAGTGGAATAACCAGCGTTTTTTTTTGGGTGTCGTTCTGTGTTTGTTTTATTGATATCTTTGTTCCCACATTTGTGTCGGAGTACATGTGAAGCCCATCCTATCCAGTATGAACCCGGAGTGCAAAAATGTTTTCAGGGATAAAATCTCTTAAGAAGTGCCTTAATTCCCACCCTGTTAGGGACTATTAAAGCCACTAGGAAAATCCAAATAGTTCCAAATGGCTTCCAATGCATTTTTGTCCAAGAATGTAGGGGGGGGCGGGTTGGATTCAATCTGATAATGTGTTGAGAATAAGGACCTGGACCCACTCCCTTCGTGAGAGGTTTCCAGCCCTGTTGGCGACGATGCTATACCGTCTGATCGACTTGCTACATTATGCTACCACTTGCCAGTTGTCCGACCATTTTTTATGTATCGAATTTCTTGTCGGGAATGCCTTCGTTTTACACCACGACAATTACTGAACGGAACACCATAAACCAATAAAGAAAGAAAGGTGAGGTTTTTATGAATTATGTGTCGTGAAACGCCGATTCAAACCATCCACAGTCGTTGAATTAATTTGAAAAAGCATGCCCAAAATACGTGTCCCTGACTTCAGCAGGCGCTCTGCCGGAAACCGATATCTTACATGCGTACCAGATTTGTCGAAAACGTACCAGAGTTGGCACGATCGTACCACGGTGGCAACCCTTGAGGAAGAGGAACGGACTGAACATGACCGTTTTTAGAACCGAAAAGCGTAAATCTTCAAATCAAAGTTATATGAAATGAAAAATTAATTCTTATGTACAATATCAGTGCATACGCCCAATAACGGACCACTACTTTACTATAATTAACACAAAATGACCGTAAAAAGTAAACGTATTTGGCGTTATGCTAGCTGCTAACTTTTATACCATCTATAAAGTTATTATACCAGCTATACTAAACACGAGCAAATTTCCGCTGTAAAACTGGCCAATGTCAACTAACTATGGTACTCCGTCGTATACGTTATCTCTGGGTACGTCATTTTCCTGGTTGCCAGATTGCACCTGCTGATGGAAGGAAGAGTATCTGCGCTTGTTTTTTATGCTGCAATTCGGGGTTGTGCATAATTTATTTTGTGTGCGATTTTATGCATGTCTCAAGTCCTCCGCAATATGTAAGAAGAATCGATTTATCTGCACCAATCCGCTAGGTAAGTGGGGTAAATTTGTGCTTTAAGGTGTTTTATGAATTCTTGGAATTTACCATTACAATGCAATGCTCATGAATGTGACTAAGAGCATGACACCACTCATTTTCTGTGCAAATGCTTACTTTTCGGTTTATGAGCAAAATAAAACCAAAAGGGTGCTTGGGGTTAGGTAACAGCATAATGAGAAATGTTAAAAAAATCGAATACAAATATAACAACCTAATGTAAACTAGCCTGACCTCCCCTTTGGATATAAAAATATCTCCAAAATATAATTATGAAAATGTTGAGCAATTTGTTTTCTGAAAATTATTAAAATTAAAAACCCAGTATTTTCTACATGCAAATAATAAACATTTTCTAACCAAAAAACCTAAGCTAACCTAAACTAGCCAATTATAATCCATTTGTTTGTTTTATGGAGGCAAATGTTTGTAAAAACTTGTCTTGTTACCACCTTAAAGCACAATACCATAAGTTGTAGTGTTGTCATTTTCAGAGCTCCTTGGGATGAGTCTTAAGTTAAGTGAGGTGCCTATGTAGGTAGGTACCTAGATAGTTCCTAGCTAATTAGGTACCTACCTACCTAAGACCTACCTGGGTACCTAGGTAGGCACCTACCTACTTACCAGTAGTTGGGTACCTACCTACCACTATTACTGCAGTTTAAGGTATCTACAGGATGAGTTTTATGAACATTTTTGTAAATTTGCAGTTTAAAATAATTTCTGATTTCTTGAAATTTATTTTTCTAATTCGATGTTTATCAGTCTGTTAAACATGACATGACCAATTACTTCTTCTGCAAATGTATGCATTTCAGTTAGTAGCACATAACACAACAATGCTCCTACCATCTGATTTTGTAGTACAAGCAATGTTTATCTTTAAAGGCTAATAGGACTGCCTTTGTGCAATGCTTTTCTGGAATGGAAGCATTATTTAGTGAGACAACTAATCAGTTTTAAATTTGTGAAGAAGTCAATCAATGCCCCTCATGTGTCAGCTTGATTAATGCTTTGAGATATTTTACCAGCCAAAATTCTGTATTGGGCATTGCTTGGCACACATTTTCCAAACTTTCAGAAGTTCATTTCATTAGGGTATGGAGGGTGTGGTCAGGACAGTGGAATATTAGGTAGTTCCTTAGAATGATTGTGCCATGCGGCTTGCAATTTCAAAGGCATATATTTGTAGTATGATTCCAAAAGTTCAGTCCTTTCAAGGAACAATTTGTAGTAGTGGTGCAGTGAGGGTTGGCAGGAGCAAAATAATTTCAATATGAAGAGCTCTTGAAGATAAAGTGAGTGAAAACCAATGATGTTTTCTCTCTGATAAGAATGCTGGCTGGGGGAGGGGTGCTGTGTTCTGGCTCCTGTGCAGACTTGTGCTCAACTCAAATTTTTTTTAATCAGCTCACATTTGACTCATAGATCTTGAGATCCGATTCAACTCATGATTCACAGCAGGTCAAAATTATGTGATTCAACTCAATTCAGACTCAGAGCTACAGAGATCCGATTCAACTCACGACTCAAACAAATTTGAATCGATTCAGATCCGACTCAATGGTATCAGACTCAAGCCATATGATTTTGTGTGCACTGCTCACACACTATTTATATATATATATATATATATATATATATACATATAATATATAATATAACATATAATATAATATATATATTTATATATATATGTATATATATATATACATATAATATATAATATAACATATAATATAATATATATATTTATATATATATATATATATATATATATATATATATATATATATATATATATATATATATATATATATATATATATATATATATATACATATATATAATGTGAGGCGAAAACAAAGTTATAGCAAAAATAATTTATTTGACAGACAGTTTGATGTCAACTCATCTTCATCTGTCTAATTGAAGAAGGGAATCAGTATTTATTCACACTAACGAAGATGCTCCAACATCGAAACATCTGTTGGATATATTATTTTTGCTATAACTTTGTTTTCACCTCACATTATTTATAATTCGTCATGCACTGTAATGGTTGATATATAGGATAAATATACAGATAAATGAACGTGCATGTGCATAAAGTAATTGACTCAAACAGATTAACGAGATGAATGGTTGTCAATGCATATGCAAAGCAATGAGTGCATAATACCTCAATCCACATCAGCATGATGCACACACAACCTGTATCATATACCTGACACACATCACCTAACTGCAACATGGCACCCAGGTTCTGCACTGCAATAGGTATCTGCACAGAATATGATTGTGTTGGTCTGTTGCCCCCACAAAGTTTGTTTGGTAGCAGGCTTGAAGGTTTCCCTTCACCATTGGTTTACACCCAATTTTACCGACTTTCTCTATGCTATCTTGCATATTTTATGGCAATATAGGGTACTTTGACATATTCTAATTGAAAGACCTATTTTTTAGCTTCATCAAAGGGTATCCTAAATGACCCAGTAATAATCGTCCTGCCCAACAATGTGCCATTTCCGGCAGGCTCACCATCCATTTTACATGTTCAAGTTGTCACCCTCGTTCAAGAGCAGAAGAAAGGACAGTCAAGGGGGCGCTAAGTGCTCCATAGCTTCTTCTCCCCATTGGCAGGAGAGTTTCAGTTGAGTTGCAAGTTTCAGGAGGGCATTTCCAGATCACAATGGTGTTGTACATAAATGTTCAATTATGCATGTATCATCAACAATCCATGCACGATTCACCAAGGAAGAATGCATCATGCCCTGGGTCTAGCTGGCCTGGAAAAACTGTTGTCAACAACTGCTGTATGTCAATGTAGGTAGGTAGGTAGGTAAATGTTTGGGAAAATAGGCTGATCCTAGATTTTGGGGATCCTGAACATTATCCTTTCCATAAAATTATTTGTTGTTTTTTCATCTGGAAGTTGAAGTTCCTAAGTTATTAACTTTTGACAACGAACTGCTGTGATCAAGGAAAAGTGCTCAAAATTCACTGAAATGGGTGCAAGTTGAGTTACCATGCATAAGGTTTGAATACAAATATTCTCCATACTGGATGACTACAAAATATTCCTCTCCAAACGCCGGATTACAATGCACAAATCCGACCTTGTTTATGCATGAGAATAAAATGTTTCTGAACAAATGCTCACTGGAAAGAATGGGAAAAGATTATAACTCACCTGGTGAACGGAATACAAATATATTTGCTAGGAAGCAAATTAAAGTGACCATTCCGTATGATTTGAGAAAAGTTCTGCAACCAAATTTCTACCATTTTTTTTTTAAACTTCGAATGACGTCATGCGGGCTTGAAGGAAAATTTTGACCTACCTTCTTGTAAAGTTAACTTGGGTTTCTTATTTGTCACACAAACCGACGCAATTTATTCCGTGTAAATGCCTGTTCCAAAAAAAAGTGCATGGTCGTTTCAGTTCCCTATTATTTTTCACAATCACATCCCATTTCTGTGTTGTGTTTCTGGCACTAGAATTGACTCATGCATGATACTGATTGTGAATACCAAGCTTAGCATCACTATTTTTTTTTGTAGTTATTGTTATCCGTTTTTGGTAAATAACTTAAGTACCCCTCATTCTTTACTCACTGGCAGCTGATAAGTTGGCAATTGTAATGCTAAGCATTAATAATTATACTGTGTTTTTACTCCCTACCTTGTGTCATGGCATACTATTTACAAAGATACATGCTTTATATCATTTGTTCATAACTTGCATTTGAGTCGCAAGACTCAAATGACTGATTGTGATTCAAATGATTGACTCGTGATTCAACTCATTTAAAAAGAAAGAAAGATGTGATTCAACTCGCGACTCAAGATATATTTTTGGGAAAAGAATCGATTCAACTCACGACTCATCCAAAAACGAATAATTCATGAGTCGATTCTCGATTCAACTCGAGTCGAGCACAAGTCTGCTCCTGTGCTTCGAAAATGTGCATGCACTCCCAAAATGAAAGTGGTTTCACTCATGGATGGTATATCTCTTCCTGAAATGCCACTCAACACATAACAAGGATGCAATTTGTTATATATAATACAAATATCACATAGCAAACTTAAGCGAGCCGGTCTGTCACGAATCCTGTGTACCAGGAACAACATGCATGATGTAGCAAGCAGAAGCCATATTTACATGGGAACTCGCCAGTATCAGCTCCCATTGCTTACAAGATCTGATGTCGCTTTCCGCGCAACCATGAGGACAAGCGGCGTCTGGATACTTCTCCGCGCCTACCCCGGCACGGTGTCACATGTCCGCCAGCGAGCGGTCCGTGTGCGGGGTCACATTGTCCGACGACATCGGTGGCCTAGCCTCAGCGACTGGTGACGGCCGGCCAACCGTAGCGCCGGTCGTGGGAAACGAGGCAGCGGATGCTGCTGCGAAACGTGCAGCTCAAGCCCCATACCTGCGATTTATGCCGCTCCACGCGAGGGAATATCGCAGTCCAATCATGACCTTTCTTCTTAAAAAAATGGCAGTATAGCTGGGATACTTTGCTGGACAACAAACTGCGAACGATAAAACCATGTCTTGGAGAGTGAGCCTTGTCCTACCGCAGGACGAGACGTGACGAGGTCGTGCTCTGTCGCCTTCGGCTTGGACACACTCACCCAACACACCACCATCTGCTTTGTGGGGAAGACAGGCCAAGCTGCCGCTTGGCCAAGCTGCCGCATCGGCCAAGCTGCCGATGTCGCGCACCGCTGTCGGTGCGTCACGTTTAGATCTCATGCCCTTTGCTCGCCGATGACCGAAGACGCATTTTTGGAGTGGCGCAGTCGCTGTCACTCCGCGACCTCCTTGGTGACCACTCGCGGGCGGTAACTTCGGGACAACTTTTTCACTTTTTATCAGATGTCGACTTCAGAGCAATTTACACATCTCACTGACAAGTAATAGCAGAAACTCGGAATGATCTGCCCGTATTCTGAAAGTTCGTGTACTACTGTTGGCTCCAATCATCCTAAGCTGCCAATCTAACATTGTTATGGGCGCTGTATGACCGAAGCAGTCGATGCGCCCCTAAGCCCAAATAACCAACCAACCGTAGCGGCGGGACACCGAGCCTCAGCGGCTGGTGACGGCCGGCCAACCGTAGCGGCGGGACATCGGTGTCCGAACCTCAGCGACTGGTGATGGCCGGCCAACCGTAGCGGCGGGACACCGAGCCTCAGCGGCTGGTGACGGCCGGCCAACCGTAGCGGCGGGACATCGGTGGCCGAGCCTCAGCGACTGGTGACGGCCGGCCAACCGTAGCGGCGGGACACCGAGCCTCAGCGGCTGGTGACGGCCGGCCAACCGTAGCGGCGGGACACCGAGCCTCAGCGACTGGTGACGGCCGGCCAACCGTAGCGGCGGGACACCGAGCCTCAGCGACTGGTGACGGCCGGCCAACCGTAGCGGCGGGACACCGAGCCTCAGCGGCTGGTGACGGCCGGCCAACCGTAGCGGCGGGACATCGGTGTCCGAACCTCAGCGACTGGTGATGGCCGGCCAACCGTAGCGGCGGGACACCGAGCCTCAGCGGCTGGTGACGGCCGGCCAACCGTAGCGGCGGGACATCGGTGTCCGAGCCTCAGCGACTGGTGACGGCCGGCCAACCGTAGCGGCGGGACATCGGTGTCCGAGCCTCAGCGGCTGGTGACGGCCGGCCAACCGTAGCGGCGGGACATCGGTGGCCGAGCCTCAGCGACTGGTGACGGCCGGCCAACCGTAGTGGCGGGACATCGGTGGCCGAGCCAAAGCGGCTGGTGATGAGACCGGCTGTTCCCTGAGTGCGGAGGCTCTCGGTTCACAGTGTCTGATGCTGCAGTCCCCTCTGGGAGGATAGGCGTCTTAAACACCGCCAGGCGCGGCAGACAGCCGCGCCGACTTGGCGACTCGTTGAAGTTACCGTTCGAGACTGGCGCCAGTAGACCGCAGGCGGATTGGACCGGCAACTTGGAAGACCTGGAAGGAAAGGCGGCCTGCTCATGTTGGTGAGATGCTGAGGGCACCAGCCCACAGCAGAGGCTGCTGTGGGCTGGAACAAAGAGTCAAGACTGGCTGTGTTCCGTTCACCCACGAATGGATTTAAACACCTAAAGAAAAGGCGATTTCGGAACGTAATCCTGTCACTACCATAGACTCGAACACGATACTGACTGTTATCAAGCTACACGATGAGAACACCAGCATGTATATGTGCCTCGGGCAGGAACCGCTTTGATTCTGCACAATATTCTCACACAGTTAATGGCCGGAGTTGACGTGCATGTTCATTATGGTTCATTATAGTTACAGCGCTAGCGTGCAGACTCGCAGCACTCAATTATTCCCGGATTCTCTAATGCTGCCATTCTGTTCTGCCACATGTCGGGGTAGGAAGTCCATCATGGGGACGCCGGTGAAATGTGACCTCTGTTGGAATTTTTCAACGCCATGGAAGAGGCACATTGTGATACTGCGACACGGCACGAGTAACCTCTGAGTATCCAGATGTCCCGACTGGCTTGTGCTATCACGCAAGGTTGTTTTGGCGGCCTTGACAGCCAGCTCGCGTCGGCCATCACTGCGCATAATATGCAGCCGACAGGCGATGTCGGACGCCCCACTGGGCCACGAACTAACCGAACTGTCCCCAACTAAACGGAGGCCCATCGTCCGATTCTATGCTATTTGTACATCCCACTTAGTGACAAACGTCGCAGATTAGAAGCTAGTGTGCGAAATGTGGGCTATCGGGCACTTGGCGATTTCCGTCCGTCCCGAACACTTGCCAGTATACGCAATGTAGTAACGGACGGTAAGTTCAAAATAGTCGCCCGTGAACTTGATGGTCAAAATAGACCATATGGAACTTGACTTCTGGGACGGCTGCGTCGAGCATTGGCTCTGTCGACTGGGAAGGCGCCGTGCTGGCGCAGGTTCTGCACTGGGCTTTCTTCTGTACAATCTGAATATCCATGTCCGGTCAGAAGAAACGGCAGCGAGTTCATCCCTACTGCTTGAGCAGAGTGCACGCATTCGGGCACTTCAGGACGCAAGCTGTGAGTTAAGAGCTCCGTGTGGTCTAGAAATGAAACTCCTTCGATACGGTAATATTCGTGGCGCATGGATCAAAATGACTTCACGTGGCTTGACACATCATTCTGTGGCGTCAGGACCTGATTGGAAACTGTACTAGACTAGTGCATGCTTCGTCTCCATAGGCCTCTTTTACTCACACGTGATGGCTGGTTGGTTGTCGGATGGTCACGGCTCACGAGGAATATGCAGCTGCATGGTCTGGCAACACGCCACCGCGCGTATTTCCCACATCGCGCGGCATTGTCAGGTTTGTGACGTGAACACTGCATAATCATGGACTTGGCAGATTCAGAAGGTTGTAAAGATGCGACGGTGCTGTGTTTTCCAGTTGGGTACCGTCACGTGGAATCAGACGCTAAATAATTGGCAGTGGTAGTGCTAGTGGCGTACCTAGGATTTGCACTAGGGGGGCAAGCGGATTTGGTTTTTCTTGTTGCGTTTTCTTCGTCTACGGATGTGCCTTAGGACTCCAGCCAATTTGTGTTAGGGGCCGCACACATTTTTGGGACCCCGGTTTTTATAGTTGTGTTGCTTTTTTGTGCACCGACAATTTTGTTGAGGTATCGGTGCGTTTTCGAAGACCCTGATGTGTTTATATAGTGCCCGACCGGTTCGCTCCTTCATAAGGACCATGTCGCTTTTTGAGGGGCTCAGCCTGTTTTTGAGGCCTCCATGCGGTCTCATGGCCCCGGCGTGCCTTGAGGGTCTCCATTGTATTTTTTTTTAGAGCTCCCGGTGTGTTTATTTAGAGCTGCAGGGCATCTTCTAAGGCCCTGCCGTTTTTGCAAGACTCGGTACGCTTTGGAGGACATTTTCGGCCTTCCGTTGTGCTCTTAGATCCCGCTGTGTTTATTGGTAGCTCCTGATCGCCCATTTGCAGGACCACAGCACGGTTTTGAGGTCTCCGGTATAATTTATCGGGGTCCTGGTTCGATTGTTCAGGCCCAGGCGCGTGGCTCCGGGGGATCCAACGCTAGTTTTCTGGACTGGGCGCAATTTTTGGGGACTTAAATTTTCTGAAGTCCTAGTCCCGGCCTGATTTTTCGGGCGCCCAGCGCCATATTTTTGTGTTTCGTTTCGATTTTTAGAACTGCGGTACGTTTTTTCGGGGTCGTACGCGATTTTTGAAGGCATTTATCTGGTGGTACACTTGGGCTCCGGAACAATTTTCCTGACTTGTATATTTATGTTTCGGTATCTCCTTATTTTAGAAGGCTCCGGATTTCTTTTTGCAAAGGTATTTTCAATGCCCCAGCCACACTTTTAGAGCCACAACGTAATTTGTAGGGGCCACGGAACATCTTTGGAGGCCCGAATGTGATTCCAGGGGCCTTGGTGCGATTTTGTACGCCCCCAGCGTCATTTTCAGGGGCCCCTGCGTGGCGTTTTGGGCCCAATAACATATTTAGGGGCCCCGCTGCGATTTTTGGGATCCACTGCTGGATTTTTAGGGAGCATGGCGTAATTTTTCCGGAGCTAGGCGCGATTATTGAGGGCCCCACAACCTCTCAGTGTGTGTGTCGGGGGGGGAAAGAAACTGCCCCCAATGCTCCCCCCCCCTTTCGGTTCGCCATTGGGTAGTGCAGTGTAATAATAGTAATGGGTGTGGTCCGCGGTGTGTTAATTGTGAAGCGGTACTGCATGCATTTCTCCTTTAGAAGGAAGATCTGTGGGATTTTGATATTTGCCAACGATTGATAAATTGTTTTGCATGGGGTTTATGGTGGGCTGCTGTCAGACTTCGGCAGCAATATCACATGTGGCAGCCTATCACAACATGCGGCAGCCCATCACAGCATGTGGAAGACCATCACAACATGTGGCAGCCCATCACAACACGTGGCACCCAATCATAACATGTGGCAGCCCATCACAGCATGTGGCAGCCAATCACAACACGTGGCAGCCCATCCCAACATGTGACAGACCATCACGGCATGTGGCACAACATCACAACACGTGGCACACCATCACAGTATGTGGCACACCATCACAATATGTGATACTTATTGAGATACTTATTATGAGATATGAGATACGACTACAATATGAGATACTTATTTATCAGGTATGTATGCGGTCATCAGGGGGAGGGGATACAGTCACCTCCCAAGTGGGTGTACACGTGAGTTTCCCATCTCCGACCCCCCTCCCCCCAAAAGTTGGAGAGTCTTAACGAAGGGGTCTATGGGCGCCGACTGGAAAGAATGGCAAAACATCCTCCAGCCGCGCACCCCCCCCCCCCCTCAATAATTTTGGGAATCTACCACCAATAGCTGAGAGTACAAACCATGGAATGTTTCGACGAGTTCTCTTCGGCATGCAGATGTTAGCTGGCACCTGCCCAGACTTGCACCCAGCCGCGCTTGGCTTTGATCAAGCGGGCACTTAGGTACTCAGACGTTCACGGAAACATTCCGGCGTGTACCCGAGCAGTAATTTCCTTCGTAAATTGAGACATGGCAGGCCCCGTTAAGAAATAAAACAACGGCGCTTGCCAGAAGCAGCTCGTGAGATAAAGCAACGCTTGTCCCAACTGTCTGTGAATTCATTGGCACCATATCCTGACGGTGTCATCATCGAGATGCTGAGGCTGACGTTTCCCATCGTAGGACCCTACCTGGTATGCATCACAAACTCATGCATCGTAAACTGTGGTATGCCTGTGTAGTGGAAAGCAGCCCTTGCCACTCCACTTCACAAGAAAGGAGATACAAGTGGCCCTGGTAATTACAGACCGATTTCTATCGTCCCTGTTGTGGCCCAGCTGTGCGAACGTGTCGTCTGCACTCAGCTTATCATATCTCACCTGTTGGTGCATTCTCTGCCCACAGCAGTACGGTTTTCGGCCTGGCTTGTCCACGGGGGCGGCTCTGCTCCACGCTGTCGTGTACGCAACTGAGAATATTGACAGAGGAATGGTGACGTCACTCGTCACCTTCGATGCTTCGAAGGCGTTTGACAGCGTTGAGCACGGCCGTCTCCTGGACAAGCCCGGCTAGTATGGCATACAGCCAGACTGATTCGCTGAGATGCTACAGGGACGTCCCCAAGCGATACGAGGAGGATCGTCGTGTGCCCTCAGAGTGACGCACGGTGTTCTTCAGGGTTCCATATTGGGCCCTATCTTGTTGATATTTGCAAATGACCTGACGCAGCACATACCGCACGGCAGAGTCACCATGTACGCTGATGATCCCCAGTTCCTTGACACTGATAAGCCATCAAACATTTAGGCCCTAAAAACGCGAGTCGAAAGCAACCTCTCGCTGGCAATGAAATGGTTCACTCAGAATAGGCCGAAAATAGATACGTCTAAGACTGACATGGTCATATTGAAATCCAGCCTTCAAAGCTCCGATACCAACTTTTCAGTTCGTTTCGGAAGCGACGAGGTTTCACCTTTTCTCAGTGTCCAGGTCCTGGGTGTCGCCATCGACCTTCATCTAGCATGCGACAGGCACATCAACATAATCGTTCAACGATGTTACATGTTATTAGTCCACCCGGCTCGGATATGCCACGGGGTGCCCAAAGACACAAAGCGCATGCTCATCGAAGCGCTAGTCTTCCCGCATGTTCGGTACTGCATCGGTGTCTGGAGCAGCTGCACTGCAGCGTAGAAAACCGCGTCCAGAGGGGCATCAATTTCGGTGCTCGTATCGTGAGTGGCTTAGGCCGACAGAATGTGACCACGGTGTTGTGAGATCTGGGATGGGGGACGAGTTGATGACGTGCTCAAAGAACATAACGTTGCGTTTATGCGCAACTCCTGACTACCAAATGCGTCAGAAATCCTGCGTGAGAAGATCGTGGAACACTCCGCGCTATCCGTCCGCCATACATGAAGAAAGCCAGCTGCAGCTACCTCGTGTCCGAACAGAGTTCGCGCGCCGCAGTTTCCTATATCGGGCCACCAACAGCTGGAATCACGTCCCATCAGCTGCCAGGCAGCCATCCGATCATAGAAGATGCATGATGTAATGTAACCGCACGGATAATAACGCCTGTAGAAGCATAATAGGTACCGCAGTGCTGTGTCGAAGAGTAAAATGCGTATTTTGTGCCCAGTATGTCGGTTCATGTGTGGGTGCGTGCGAGCTAGTTTTGTATAATTTACGTGGATGTCATAAAATCTATGTCATGGAGTCTCCGAATATAATATATATATATATATATATATATATATATATATATATATCTATCTATCTATCCATACATTACTTTCAGATATCTTTCTTTGAAGGGGCAATGAGTGTTTCCAAATTTACTTCGCGGCGCTGTATGGAAGATCGCCAAAATAATGAATCGTGCTAATCGCCAAAACAGTGGATCAGCGTCGGATTAGTGGGAACATTTCTCGCGCAGCCGATATAATTGCTCACGCAGTATCTGGGATTTTGACAATTTAATCAAGATCACGTGTCCGAACTATCCAAACCTTTGAGCAATCGCTAACTGTAGCCCATAGACGTCTGTGTGTTATAATCAGTACCACAGACGCAAGGTCGAGGATGCGGAAAGTCATGCGGGGTGGGCGCGGTGGCCGGTGGCCGGTGGGACACAAATATGTAGGTATTAAATGTAAATACCATAATCCAATATACCTACTTCGTATGTATTTTTGCTAAAGCAGCTACTAAAACATAGAAAGATACTGAAGTGGTTTGCAAAATAGTTAACAATTCCAAATCTACAAAATAAAAAAACGAGAAAAAATGTGTGTCGGAATTACGATCGAACGTGCTGAGCTCGAATGTTTCGCGGGTCCGTAACAATGTTGCTAACTGGACTACCAACCGGATTACGGGTGTTCAAATGACCGACGGGTCGCGATTACTGCTCGGAACGCGAACTGGGGCGATTAGAGCTGTCCATGGGAATATCCCCCCCCCCCTCTCCAGGTGCTGGTCACGCACGGGATGTGGCCACTCCTGCATGCCATGCATCCTGGTTCTGAACACATGCACTTACATTACCAGGAAGTTCCTCAAAGCCAGCAAGAGGATAGCAGCCAAGATCCCATGCCCTAGGAAGATAGCAAGGTAGCCGGACAAATGCGGGTAAAGCGAATGTACGTATGGCAGGCTTACGTACGCATATGTACGTCAGCATAGATGTACATATAGAAAATGTACGTGCACGCAAAAGTACATGGGTGCAAATGTACCTAAACGCTAGAGTACGTAAGCGCAAATGCATCCAAAAGTACATCAGCGTAAAGGTACAAAAGCACAAATGTACTTCAGCACAATAGTATATAAGCGTGAATATACTTAATTGCAAATGTACTTATGCTCAAAATTACGTCAGCGCAGATGTACCTAAGTGCTAATGTTCGTCGGTGTAAAAATACTCAAGTGAAAATGTATGTAATCGAAAATTCCGTTCGGCGTACATGTACTATGCACAAATGACGTAATCACAAATGTGCGCGAGCGTAAAAGTACGTCACCGCAAATGTACGTGAGCGTAAAGTTGGGTATGGCGGCGTGCTAACCTTAGCGATGGTAGCGCGGGCATCCCATGAGACGAAATGTGTTGGGGTAGTAGGCAGTACATTTCTCACTTCACTGTCTATTTTTGCCATTGAACTTCAAATTCCGAACGTCTTTTCCACTACCCTTTTCTCTCTCTCCCTGTTTCTGTCCTCTCACTTTCACTCTCACTCTAACTCTCACCCACACTCAGTAATTATCGTCTTTCAGCACCATATCAGGTACGTGCAACGGTTTTTAGAACGTTCTGTGATTTCCAACACTTGTCTCAGAACATTTTGAAGTCGTCTTTGTAGGGGATGAGTATATATGTATAATGTAAGCATAATTTTCCCGTTCACGACCCGTCTCTTCGGTGGCTATTTCAGGTGAAAACTACATGGAATTCCCATCCAAAAGTAGCATATCTGAAACTGCATTTACTTTTACGTTAGGTTATGGGACACATTTTTCTTGAAACTAACTCAACCGGTGCAATTTCTTGTTGCAACCAGTTTGCATCCCTACTCAGAGAATGAACCAGAATTTGGAAAGCATGTCTGCCTGATAACATGAGAGGCACTGGCAGGTGACGTGGTTAATGTGGAAATAATTAACGACTAGATTGATACTCACATGACTATATAAATAAAGACCACTCGTTTTTATCTATTTTAGATTGGAATCTATCTAAAATATATCTATTGGGTTTTAGATAGGAACTATTTTACCTTCGGAGCTTTTATCTTCAACAGTGTGTACCAAGACATTAGGTTATTTACTGTATGTTATTAAACTTCTTACAGCTATTAGCCGTTGTGAAACGGGCTACTGTTGACCTCGTTCTTCATTGTTTACCTTGGTACCCATTCATGGGCTCGATTTCCAGCGACTAAGTATGGTCGTACTGTCTGGCCGTTGACGATCCCGTCTGCGGCCTCAGCCGCCGTCGCCGCTGTCTGTCAGTGCCGACTCGGTGTCGGGGTGGCCGCCAGTGCCGACTCGGTGTCGGGGTGGCCGCCAGTGCCGACTCGGTGTCGGGGTGGCCGCCAGTGCTGACTCTGTGTCGGGGTGGCCGCCAGTGGCGACTTGGTGTCAGGGTGGCTGGTGGCTGCCAGTGCCGACTCGGTGTCGGGGTGGCCGCCAGTGCCGGATCGGTGTCAGGGTGGCCGCCAGTGCCGACTCTGTGTCGGGGTGGCCGCCAGTGCTGACTCGGTGTCGGGATGGCCGCCAGTGCTGACTCGGTGTCGGGGTGGCCGCCAGTGCTGACTCGGTGTCGGGGTGGCCGCCAGTGCCGACTCGGTGTCGGGGTGGCCGCCAGTGCCGACTCGGTGGCGGAGTGGCCGCCAGTGCTGACTCGGTGTCGGGGTGGCCGCCAGTGCTCACTCGGTGTCGGGGTGGCCGCCAGTGCCGACTCGGTGTCGGGGTGGCCGCCAGTGCTGACTCGGTGTCGGGGTGGCTGCCAGTGCCGACTCGGTGGCGGGGTGGCCGCCAGTGCTGACTCGGTGTCGGGGTGGCCGCCAGTGCTGACTCGGTGTCGGGGTGGCCGCCAGTGCCGACTCGGTGGCGGGGTGGCCGCCAGTGCCGACTCGGTGTCGGGGTGGCCGCCAGTGCCGACTCGGTGTCGGGGTGGCCGCCAGTGCTGACCCGGTGTCGGGGTGGCCGCCAGTGCTGACTCGGTGTCGGGGTGGCTGTCAGTGCCGACTCTGTCGGGGTGGATGTCAGTGCCGACTCTGTGTCGGGGTGGCTGTCAGTGCCGACTCGGTGTCGGGTGGCTGCCAGTGCCGACTCGGTGTCGGGGGTGGCTGTCAGTGCCGACTCTGTGTCGGGGTGGCTGTCAGTGCCGACTCTGTGTCGGGGTGGCTGTCAGTGCCGACTCTGTGTCGGGGTGGCTGCCAGTGCCGACTCTGTGTCGGGGTGGTTGTCAGTGCCGACTCTGTGTCGGGGTGGCTGTCAGTGCCGACTCGGTGTCGGGGTGGCTGCCAGTGCCGACTCGGTGTCGGGTGGCTGCTAGTGCCGACTCGGTGTCGGGTGGCTGCCAGTGCCGACTCTGTGTCGGGGTGGCTGCCAGTGCCGACTCGGTGTCGGGTGGCTGTTAGTGCCGACTCGGTGTCGGGGCCGCCGCCTACGCACCATCGGACCGAGGAGGGGGCTGACGTCGGCGTCGTAGTTCATCCGTCGGCCGCCGTCGGGGGCCTGCGGCGCACTGGATGCCGGCCCGTTGGCGGCTCCATTGAGGTCAGCGGCACAATGGCGGCGGTGCCGTGCTGCGGCCACCTTTGTCAGGTCACCAGCCGGCGGCACCGGCCCGCTCGGCACGACACGTCTGTCTCTCCGTCTTACGGTGCGCGCCGGCAGACGGCTGCGCCGTGTGGGATGTCGGCCGCTGCTCGTTTGGCCGGGCGGTGCCGGCTTCTGACGATTGGCCGGCACCGGGCTGCCACAGTTGGCGTTCGCTGGAAGTGGAGCGGTCCACGGCCGCGGCCGACGAAATAGGTCGCCGCGAAAGGGTGAACAAGGAATTTGGGCCGCCTGAAATGTCGCTCTTTGTCGCTGAAAGTGTGACTAATCCTGACGGCACGAGAAGCAGTCGCTGTTCTGAGAGCTGGGACCAGGCTGCCCTGCATCTGGATTTCTTTATTGCATTTGACGAGTATAGATGACACGCTTTCATCGTAAAAAAATCATGATGAAGCTCAGAAATATAAAGGAAACGAACATGAACAGTTTTAGGCTGGAACTAAAACAACCGCAAGTATTTGACGAATTTGCCATGTACATTCAATACGTATGTTCTGGGGCATGCTTTCTAAAACTGAATGTGTAGTAACCGAGTCAAATATACCAGCGTTTACTGTTTGGTGCTTCACTTTGTAGTTTCTCGTCCACCAATGTATGTTGCGAGATGCAGAGTATGTTTATGTCAACTCCACCCTCTCCATCGCCGTCAATTGTGACGGAAGTTGCAGAGGCGAAACTGTGGCAGCCTCGTTGGCGCGACTACACGACTTCCATGTGATTTCCTGGCAGTCCTGGCAGAGGACGAATGCAGAGCTCACAGTAACGACACTTAGCACTTTCGGATTAGTTTCATGAAAAAGCACAGGATACATTATACCATAGACACCTGCTACGTTTCTAAAGGAGCCCCCTTCTCGAATTGGAAGCAGGGTGGGCTACACATTGGGCACAGCTGAAGTGATTCCCGGGAACCAGCTGGCAGAGGGGCAGGGCACACCGCATTGTAGACACGACATGCTTTCGAACTGAACGAGTCTGAATGAAGACAACACGGTGGACGTGTTGTCCTCATTCAGAGCGTGGACTACACGCTGAAGTCACATGACAATTGACATATTCCTAGACGGGCATCCCGACAGAGAACCAGGTATGTTTCACAGCCTTTATTTCCGTTTGGATTATGGCGTGGTGTACCTCCCAGACAGTGGCGTGGTGTACCTCCCAGGCAATGGTGTGGTGTACTTCCCAGACAGTGGTGTGGTGTACCTCCCAGACAGTGATGTGGTGTACCTCCCAGACAGTGGTGTGGTGTACCTCCCAGACAGTGGCGTGGTGTACCTCCCAGACAATGGTGTGGTGTACCTCCCAGACAATGGTGTGGTGTACTTCCCAGACAGTGGTGTGGTGTACCTCCCAGACAGTGGTGTGGTGTACCTCCCAGACAGTGGCGTTGGCGTAGTGTACCTCCCAGATAGTGGTGTGGTATACCTCCCAGACAGTGGTGTGGTGTACCTCCCAGACGGTGATGTGGTGTACCTCCCAGACAGTGGTGTCTTGTACCTCCCAGACAGTGGTGTGGTGTACCTCCCAGACAGTGGTGTGGTGTACCTCCCAGACGGTGGTGTGGTGTACCTCCCAGACAGTGGTGTGGTGTACCTCCCAGACAGTGGTGTGGTGTACCTCCCAGACAGTGGCGTGGTGTACCTCCCAGACAATGGTGTGGTGTACTTCCCAGACAGTGGTGTGGTGTACCTCCCAGACAGTGGTGTGGTGTACCTCCAAGACAGTGGCGTGGTGCACCTCCCAGCCAGTGATGTGGTGTACCTCCCAGACAGTGGCGTTGGCGTAGTGTACCTCCCAGATAGTGGTGTGGTATACCTCCCAGACAGTGGTGTGGTGTACCTCCCAGACGGTGATGTGGTGTACCTCCCAGACAGTGGTGTCTTGTACCTCCCAGACAGTGGTGTGGTGTACCTCCCAGACAGTGGTGTGGTGTACCTCCCAGACGGTGGTGTGGTGTACCTCCCAGACAGTGGTGTGGTGTACCTCCCAGACGGTGGTGTGGTGTACCTCCCAGACAGTGGTGTGGTGTATCTCCCAGACATTGGTGTGGTGTACCTCCCAGATAGTGGTGTGGTGTACCTCCCAGACAGTGGTGTGGTGTACCTCCCAGACAGTGGCGTGGTGTATCTCCCAGACAGTGTCGTGGTGTACCATCCAGACAGTTTTGCGATGTACCTCTCGGACCGGTGCGATGCACCTGTTAGTGTGCACCTGTTAGTGCGACTGGTGAGGTGTATCTCCCAGACTAGTGCGATGTACCGCCCAGAGCGGTGTGGTGTATCCCCATACTGTGTTGCGGTGTACCACCATGCCATGGCGCGATATAGCTTCCAGACTGTGACAGGTTTTCTTTCTCAGGTTGGTGCTGCGGGCCTCCCAGACTGGCGCCGTGTCGTGGTAGACTGGTGCGGCGGGCCTCCCAGACTGGCGCCGTGTCGTGGTAGACTGGGGCGGCGGGCCTCCCAGACTGGCGCCGTGTCGTGGTAGACTGGGGCGGCGGGCCTCCCAGACTGGCGCCGTGTCGTGGTAGACTGGTGCGGCGGGCCTCCCAGACTGGCGCGGTACAGTGGCAGACTGGTGATGGACCTCCAGGACTGGCGCGGTGCAGTGGCAGACTGGTGAAGTGTGCTGTGACGTGCCATCACATGCCGCTCGGAAGACAGCGCACCCATACTCAGCTGCCGTCGTCGGTAAGCTGCTCGTCCTCGCAGGGGTGTTGCTCCGGTTCTGCATGGTGCACCCCTGACCCCGCGTGCTCCGCTACTGCACTGTGCACCCCTGACCCCGCGTGCTCCGTTACTGCATGGTGTACCCGTGATCCTACCTGCTCCGGAACAGCACTTCGGTGGATTGCTTAGCTTATGGGCGGGGACCTTCAGCAGAGCTCCGGTGACGGGCCTCCGGCGTGTGTATCGCCGGAGCTGTGGACACGGGCCGCCGGCGTGTGTATCGGCAGAGGGCTGTTGCAGAAGGCCGGCGACTGACGGTGGGCCAGCCGCAGCCAGCCATGCAGTGCCGCTATTTCCAGGCTATTCCAGGCTATGCAGTGTCGCTATTTCGAGGCTACTCCAGACGATGCAGTGCCGCTATTTCTAGGCTACTCCAGGTCATGCAATGCCGCTATTTGCTGGCTATTCCAGGCCATGCCGCTATTTGCAGGCTGCTCCAGATTGGAGAACGGTGCCGCGCACCTGATACAGACGATGGCTTTAGAGTTTTGGCATCGTCGTTACTGCTCGGACGCCGGCTGAGTCGGCGCCGACGCTCTGCATCCCGGCACTGCAACCTCGCCGGGAGAACGGGGAACGAAGAGGGCACGTGCTGACGGCGGAAGTAGCCATACCGACCACATGGCTTCCGGGCCGAGATCGGTGTCTACATTTTCATCCAGTTTGGTCATTTTCATGACAATCGACGAGCTGGTCGATGACTATCATAGGATGGGGTATGCTTACTTGGAGCCCGCACATGATAGGCTGGACTTGATGCCTTGAAGCTGTAGCGACTTTTCCACTTCGCTTCAGCGTTGATGAACAGTCGAACGACCGAGAGCGAGTGCCCAAGATGTTGCCGCGTCTTGGCAGGCCGGCGCGCGGCATTTCCTGTGTGGCGGCTGGCATGTGCAGAACGGGACAGCGCCGGGCGTCACCTCTGCTGGCCGCCGTAACGCCGACTCGCCGTGCAGACCGGCCGCCCGCGCGGGCCTCGTCTGGCCGGTCTCGGCACGTTCCGCTCCAGATACGCCACGAATGTCCGGCATCCGGCTCAGACGCCGCCCGTCCGGCTGTGTGTGTCTGCTCAGGCGGCTGGGGTCTGTCCAGACCGCGAGTCCAGTTCACTTTGGGCTGTTCCGTCCGTCCAGACAGCACGTCCGGTTCTATATCCGGGTGTTCCGTCCGTCCAGACAGCACGTCCGGTTCTATATCCGGGCTGATCCGTCCGTTCAGACAGCACGTCCGCTTCATGTCTGGGCTGTTGTGTGCCCCAGGTCCGGCTGTGTCCAGTCAGGCGCATGTTGTATCGTCTGAATTGGCGTTCCGGCGAGCCGTGAGGTGGTTGGCCGACAGGGACAAGTTGAGCCACTGTTATCAACTGTCGGTGGTGGTCAATGACGGCAGGTAGTCGCCGAGTAACCAGACGGTAGGCGGTCGCCGAGTAACCAGACGGTAGTCGGTCGTCGAGTCGCCAGACGACACGTACAGAGTCGTTGGTGCCGACTGTCGGGTCATTGCTGACCTTATCGGTTCGCTGGTGGCTACTGTTTGGTCAGGAAACAGCGGCCGCGGTCCGCGTATGTCGGGTGTCGGGTCAGCTGCCAGCCGTGGGGTCACCTGCGGCGGGTGACGAGTCAGCGGACGGCCGTGGGGCCACTTGTGTCGGCGGGTGTCGGGTGAGCGGGCGGCCGTGGGGCCACCTATGGTGGCTGTCGGGAGGGGGGGAGGGGGTGAGCGGGCGGCTGTGGGACCACGTACGGGACGGCAGCCGTGTCGGCGGCTGCCGAGTGAGCGGGCGGCCGTGGGGTCACCTGAGACGGCTGTCGGGTGAACGGACGGTCGTGGGGTCACCCGTGTCGGGTGAGCGGACGGCCGCGGGGTCACCTACGGCGGCTGTCTGGTGGGGTGGGGTGGGGGGGGAGCGGTCGGCGCGTGTCGGCCGTATGTTGCGGCCGACACGGAAGCGGCGGCCACGGCTGTCGGGTGCTGGCTGGCGGCCAGCCTGTCCGTACCCGGTGGGTCCGCCGGCCGCCGCCGCCGCCGCCGCTCAGCTGACAGTCGACCTGCAGCTGCCGCGGTGGCCGCCGTTGCCGCCCTCGGCGCGTCAGTGTCATCGCCGGCGGCTCTCTGTGTGTGGCGCACCCGGGCCCGTCCGGGCTGACGTAGCGAGACGGACACGCGGAGCGAAGCGGCCCCGACGGCTGCCGGACGGCGTGGTCGTCAGTAGCGATACAGCTGTCACTAGACAGTGCCAATAGTGACAATAGAGCTGTGCAGCCGTCATCAGTAACAGTGTAGCTGATGTCAGCGACTGTACAGCTGTGCATCTGTCATCAGTAGCGGTGCAGCTGCTGTCAGCGACTGTACATCTGTACAGAAGTCGGCATTGACTGTACAGCTGTACAGAAGTCGTCAGTGACTGTAGAGCTGTACAGAAGTCGTCAGTGACCGAAGCCGACGACTCACCGCCATCGCAGCGATGCTCATCAGGTAAGCCGGCCTGACAGCCGGTCTGACAGCTGACGCCGGCGACACCACCTGGTGACCCGCAGTGTCGTACCGGCACGTGATCACCTTGGACATTGGCGGCCACTTCCTGGTGACCCGACGGGCCGTCGGTCACGACGGGTACATGCCGCCGACCGACCACGGGCCGTCGGTCACGACACGTACATGCCGCCGACCGACCACGGGCCGTCTGTCACGACGGGTACATGCCGCCGACCGGCCACGGTCCGTCTGTAACGACGGGTACATGCCGCCGACCGACCACGGGCCGTCGGTCACGACGGGTACATGCCGCGGACCGACCACGGGCCGTCGGTCACGACGGGTACATGCCGCCGACCGACCACGGGCCGTCGGTCACGACGGGTACATGCCGCGGACCGACCACGGGCCGTCGGTCACGACGGGTACATGCCGCCGACCGGCCACGGTCCGTCTGTAACGACGGGTACATGCCGCCGACCGACCACGGGCTGTCGGTCACGACACGTACATGCCGCCGACCGACCACGGGCCGTCTGTCACGACAGGTACATGCCGCCGACCGACCACGGGCCGTCGGTCACGACACGTACATGCCGCCGACCGACCACGGGCCGTCTGTCACGACGGGTACATGCCGCCGTCTGGCCTGACACGGCTCATTTCTGACGCGGCTGCGGCGCTCAGTCTGGACAGCGTTCGATGAGTTGCCTGCACACTGAACATCGAATGCATGGAATGCCACGGCATTCTTTGTCTCAAAACCGTGGATCGGACACTCGGCGTTTGCCTGGCTGCTGGTCCGCTACTGGACGTTTGTTTGGGTGCTGGTCCGCTACTGGGCATGTGTCCAGGTGCTGATCCACCACTGGACGTCTCTCAGGGTGCTGGTCCGCTAATCGATGTTTGTCCAGGTGCTGATCGGTCGTCGGTTAGTTTCAACTGGACGTCTCTCAGGGTGCTGGTCCGCTAATCGATGTTTGTCTAGGTGCTGATTCACTACTGGACGTTTCTCAGGGTGCCGGTCCGGCACCCGACGTTTTTCTAGGTGTTGGTCCGACACGACGCTTGCCTGGATGTTTTCTTTTCTCGGCACTGAACGCTTGCCATTTTAGCTCGTGGGTATTGCACATTACGAGATATAAGAAGTTCATAGCCGACATGTTTGTTGCGAGGAGACAAGCTTACCTTCATTTTAAGGTGACCTTTACACCTATCCCGATCGAAAGCTCTGGATAACTTTTGTCGAGAGCGGGTACGTGTCCCAATACAATGCTTGTCGCCTGGTTCAGTCTACTGAGAAGAGCCCCGAGGGCGTGTTGGCCCGACCTCACGACTCCGACATCTCGTTCGGCCGAGCGGATCAGCCCATTTGACCGCCCGGCCAGCCACCACGGGCGAGAGCCGCTGGAGAGGCTGGAGGCAGTGTTGGGCGGCTGTCGCTCCACGTGCGATTGTCCAGTGAGCTATCCGTGCGAAAGATCAGCTGGTTTGTACCATTGGCGTCACAAATACCTTGGCAGCCAGGCTGAGCGTCATGACACCTAAATATCCTGCATAGGTCCACTGTTCCATACCACACCTAGGTACCATTGGCGTCACAAATAGCTTGGCAGTTAGGCTGGTCGTCCTGGCTCTTGAATACCCTGCATATGTATACTGTGCCGCACCGCAGCCAGGTGTGCAGCTCAGACTACCCATCAGGCGGTTTCGTGGCACGGTCCCACCCGACACGCATTCCAATGTTCGGCAGAGCGAACGGTTCTAGATCGGATGTCATGCAGGTAGCCACGAAGTGCGTTGTGCATGTTTTGTAAGTTGTGCGCTGTACATGGTTTGAACGCGGCGGCAGATTCAGCGAAGACGCTGAGCTCGACCACCTCAGTCTGACACAAGCAAGTCAACTGTGGATGCTACAGGCGCGCCAGGCTACTACGCGTGTATTTTTGGTAGCAGAGAGGTGATCGTGCACAATTCCCAGTCCCATTTATAAGCAGAACGGTGTGGCTATATAGGAGTTAGTTTTATACACACCTTTTAGACAGGAACATTTTGTATCATGTTATCTACATGGGCATTTCCTACCGAGCCGCATATCCTCTTAAAGAAATGTGTAGTACCTCACAGACGAATTTGAAGTGCATTTTGGAAATTACTTCCTCTCGACACAATCAACATCACAACACTTATAACGCCTACATCACATAGACATGCAAGGACGTTTAGCACATTGCCTCCATTTCTACCTGCGAAGCCGCTCATGTCATGTCAAAATAGGACACCATACCTCAGACACCAAATTCCTCATTACTGGGTTCATGCGAGGATCAGTGCTCAGTCCCATTCTCCATATTTTCGGTCCAAATTCTGTCATCACAGACAACGTTTCGGTCAATATTGCACTCTATGGTCTGATGACTTCTGGACATCACACACAACACCGAGTAATGCATTGGGAGCACTACAACGCGCATTTGTGGAACTACGCAATCAACTAGCACTTCTAAATCTACATATTGCACCTCACAAATCCAAATGCATTACTTTTGGACAACACTCAACAATGTTTAATACAACGAAGAATGGCTCTTAGATGCTCTGGGTTTTAGACATTGCGTGTAAAAAAGCATACGACCTTCAATATACCAGGAGGTGCTGAGTTGACATCAAAAGTAACGTTAAGGATTATACTTTATTAGGTACTCAACGTTTCGGCCAGGGGCCATCGTCAGGAGTGATATAAAAATGTCAAGTTAAGCAATTGAAAAAAAAGCACGCGAGAAAAAAGCGTGCAAAGACACGTGGAATGCAGAAAAGCCTCCTCAGTGGTGCAGACACTTAAAGAAACTCAAACCAGAAACAAACTAGGTCAAGATAGAATCCTCTGAGGAAGCCCGAGCCGATGGTCCACATACATATCGATACATACACTCACGCACATATATAGACATAGATCCAATATAACGCGTAATACATAGAATATAATTTATGTTTATGTAATTTAAGTGATATACCAAGACGTCGTTTGCGTGTTTAGTTGCGGCCGTAGATTACGTATGTGTAGAGATTCGAGGACCTTTAGATCAGCGTTGTCCCTGGCTGTTGCTAGAATTTCTACTTTGAAGTTTGTGTTAGTGTCGCTGTGTTCCATGTTATAATGTTTGTCGATCATGTGTTCGCCTAAAGGTGTGTATGCTCTTCGAAGTCTGGCATCTCCCAAGTGCTCATTGTACCTATCCCGATACTACGTTTGGTTTCACCGACATAAAATATTCCAAGACAGCGGTTGCACGTTATTTTATAAACTACGTTTTCCGCGTGCATCTACCTTTGAGCCCGTTGATGCAGGTGTGGCACGTTCTTCTACCAGCAGGGCATGGCGGAATTTCCAGGGCTGAGCGGACCAGGTAAGATTTCAGCGTAGGTCCGCTAGTCCAGGCTACCCTAACATGGTTTAGATGAGACGAACGGATGGCTGCGTTTACCTGTCGACATAGTTGGTCATCGACAAATGGAAGTCTCATGTAAACATAGTTGGGATTACTACTGAGTACCTAATAAAGTATAATCCTTAACGTTACTTTTGATGTCAACTCAGCACCTCCTGGTATATTGAAGGTCGTATGCTTTCTTTACGCAACACTCAACAACACATTATCAACCACTCCAACTAAACCACACACCCATGCCCTTTGTTGTCACTTCTAAGTTCTTAAGCATCACATTAAACCCACGACTTATCTTTTGTCCGCACATATTAGACATCCAAAACGTGCATGGACAAAGTTTTTACGAGCAGTATTTCTGGAACAAGTTTGAGATCCGACAAAAACACGCTAAGGACGCTATGCAAATCAATCATTCTGCCAATCATGGAATATGGATCCTTACTGCTAGAAAACGCTGCCCTGTGAAATCTCGTAATCCTCGACATAATTAAAAACGAATGTCTCAAAATTGCGACAGGAGCATACATGGCATCACCAATACAGGCCCTTCACATTTACAACCACCTCCCACAACTACAGTACTCGTGCAGAAGCACTCCGTAGATACTACTATAAAACACAACTCATTAGCAACCACCCATGTATGTAGGCACTCAACTGATGCACCAGTCGCATACATCAACTCATGCGCGCACCTCGAATACACACAACAATAAGATGTCGCATTCACATACATGTTAACGTTCTGCACATTCCTCTTCCCAACATACATAATACCCTAATATACCCAATCCCCATAATACCCAAATCATAACATAATCTAAGCTGACGGCTCCAAAACACACACATACACCATATCATAGCGGCGGTACTGTACCCTGCTACAACACCGTCGCCCGTCATCCTACGCACCCTTCTGCCCGATACAGCATCTACATACCCACATAGCTATTCACAATTTATTCGGCATGTTCAACTATTTCCAACACCAACATGAATCACACCAACGTTGCCACTGACACAAAATCAGCCCCACAAAACATTACACCATACTCTACGGCTAAACACCCCATCGTACCATCAATACTTCGCATACACAATAAATTAACCAACAACCAACAACCAACTCTACTTTGATACCGAGCCACACCAACACACCAGAGAACGAACACGCCGACAGATGAGCTAACATAGCCACGACACTACAGCAGACAACACAATGCCCGTACTCACAATCAGACTACTACCCCACAATACACCGGGCTATGCATTGGACACACCAGACGCATTCATCCGTACCTCATACTAAGGCAACCTCGTCCTCAATTCACCACATGCCATCACCAACTTACCGTGAAACCCATGCTCATATATTGCACCAAACACAACACATCACATTATCGCACCAAACAAGACACCACATCATAAACTACTGCACCACAAACAACATCCTACTAAACATCACCATTCTTCCCAACAACGTTTATACAACATTTCGCGAATATCGCTTCCACTTTCTTTCTACTACACGCATTGTTCATGACTTGTGATAAAAACATAAAAGGGAACGAGCCAAAGAAAACCGTTAAATAGACAAACAAAACAAGAATAAAAAGACTCGGGAAAAAAACAAAAACAAACGACTTGAGAACATCCTGAACGCGTCCCTGTCACACACATCATGGAAAGGCAAGTGTTCTTGCCCTACCAGCGCTTCTGCCCAGTCACCCCACTGTCTGACTGTGCAATGTGCATAGGCTGAGGCTGGGGATGGAGAAACACGACGAGCTGGATCGCAAAATCCGTAATGCAGCCTCGACATGACAACGTTCCTTGAATGTCTACAGCTGACTAACTGAAGCTTTACCTGCCTGGCAGGTAGTCTGACCCGCAGACATAGCTGTGCTGCGGTGTAGTATAACTACGCACTGCATGCATTTGCAGAGTGCCTGTCTGCCAAGCTATTTTTGACGCGAATGTAAATGATAGTCAGTGGTCCGACGGTTGTAGTTGATTGTGCTAATATATGGACCGGCGATTGCAGTTGCTCAGGGGCAGTTTTTGACGGTGGCATCCGGCTGTAGTAGTTTGCACTGTTTGTAGTCGAGTAGTAGTTGGTCAGCATAGTCTGATCCAGCGGGTGTAGCTGGTCAGGTAGTCTGGTCCAGCGGGTGTAGCTGGTCAGGATAGTCTGTGGTTCGGCGAGTGTGGCTGGTCAGGTAGTCTGTGGTCCGGCGGGTGTAGCTGGTCAGGATAGTCTGTGGTTCGGTGAGTGTGGCTGGTCAGAGGGTCCGGATAGTCTGGGGTCCGGCTGGTGTAGCTGGTCAGGTAGTCTGTGGTCCAGCGGGTGTAGCTGGTCAGGATAGTCTGTGGTTCGGTGAGTGTGGCTGGTCAGAGGGTCTGTCGGTGAGTGTGGCTGGTCAGGGGTCCGGATAGTCTGGGGTCCGGCTGGTGTAGCTGGTCAGGTAGTCTGTGGTCCAGCGGGTGTAGCTGGTCAGGATAGTCTGTGGTTCGGTGAGTGTGGCTGGTCAGGGGGTCCGGATAGTCTGGGGTGTAGCTGGCCAGGATAGTCTGTGGTTCGGCGAGTGTGGCTGGTCAGGGGGTCCGGATAGTCTGGGGTCCAGCGGGCGTAGCTGGTCAGGTAGTCTGTGGTCCAGCGGGTGTAGCTGGTCAGGATAGTCTGTGGTTCGGCGAATGCAGCTGGTCAGGGCAGTCTTTGGCCTGTGTCTGACGGTGTTGGTGGGGTGGTGGTGGTGTGGACAGAAGACCACCACCTGCGCTCGTGGCGGCCAGGAACAGCCGTTCTGACTCACGGCTCCGGCGATTATTATTGCCTTCTCGGCCAGCCCGCCAGCCGCCACTGTTATGCAGACGATGGCTCAGGGCTCGGCTGCCGCCCGGCACCGCAGCTTTGTATACACCGACTGGTGCCTGACACCGCAGCTTTGTATACACCGGCTGGTGTCTGACACCGCAGCTTTGTATACACCGACTAGTGCCTGACACCGCAGCTTTGTATACACCGGCTGGTGTCTGACACCGGCTGGTGTCTGACACCGCAGCTTTGTATACACCGACTGGTGCCTGACACCGCAGCTTTGTATACACCGGCTGGTGTCTGACACCGCAGCTTTGTATACACCGACTGGTGCCTGACACCGCAGCTTTGTATACACCGGCTGGTGTCTGACACCGCAGCTTTGTATACACCGACTGGTGTCTGACACCGCAGCTTGGTATACACCGGCTGGTGTCTGACACCGCAGCTTTGTATACACCGGCTGGTGTCTGACACCGCAACTTTGTGTACACCGGTTGGTGTCTGACACCGCAGCTTTGTATACACCGGCTGGTGTCTGACACCGCAGTTTTGTATACACCGGCTGGTGTCTGACACCGCAGCTTTGTGTACACCGGCTGGTGGCTGACACCGCAGCTTTGTATACATCGGCTGGTGCCTGACATGGCAGCTTTGTATACACCGGCTGGTGCCTGACACCGCAGCTTTGTATACACCGACTGGTGTCTGACACCGCAGCTTTGTATACACCGGCTGCCGCCCGGCACCGCAGCTTTGTATACACCGACTGGTGCCTGACACCGCAGCTTTGTATACACCGGCTGGTGTCTGACACCGCAGCTTTGTATACACCGACTAGTGCCTGACACCGCAGCTTTGTATACACCGGCTGGTGTCTGACACCGGCTGGTGTCTGACACCGCAGCTTTGTATACACCGACTGGTGCCTGACACCGCAGCTTTGTATACACCGGCTGGTGTCTGACACCGCAGCTTTGTATACACCGACTGGTGCCTGACACCGCAGCTTTGTATACACCGGCTGGTGTCTGACACCGCAGCTTTGTATACACCGACTGGTGTCTGACACCGCAGCTTGGTATACACCGGCTGGTGTCTGACACCGCAGCTTTGTATACACCGGCTGGTGTCTGACACCGCAACTTTGTGTACACCGGCTGGTGTCTGACACCGCAGCTTTGTATACACCGGCTGGTGTCTGACACCGCAGTTTTGTATACACCGGCTGGTGTCTGACACCGCAGCTTTGTGTACACCGGCTGGTGGCTGACACCGCAGCTTTGTATACATCGGCTGGTGCCTGACATGGCAGCTTTGTATACACCGGCTGGTGCCTGACACCGCAGCTTTGTATACACCGACTGGTGTCTGACACCGCAGCTTTGTATACACCGGCTGGTGTCTGACACCGCAGCTTTGTATACACCGGCTGGTGCCTGACACCGCAGCTTTGTATACACCGGCTGGTGTCTGACACCGCAGCTTTGTATACACCGGCTGGTGCCTGACACCGCAGCTTTGTATACACCGGCTGGTGCCTAACACCGCAGCTTTGTATACACCGGCTGGTGCCAGATACCGCAGCTTTGTATATACCGGCTGGTGTCTGACACCGCAGCTTTGTATACACCGGCTGGTGTCTGACACCGCAGCTTTGTATACACCGGCTGATGCCTGACACCGCAGCTTTGTATACACCGGCTGGTGTCTGACACCGCAGCATTGTGTACACCGGCCGGTGTCCGACACTGTAGCTTTATGTACACCGGCTGGTGTCTGACACCACAGCTTTGTATACACCGGCTGGTGTCTGACACCGCAGCATTGTGTACACCGGCTGGTGTCCGACACCGTAGCTTTATATACACCGGCTGGTGTCTGACACCGCAGCTTTGTATACACCGGCTGGTGTCTGACACCGCAGCATTGTGTACACCGGCTGGTGTCCGACACCGTAGCTTTATGTACACCGGCTGGTGCCTGACACCGCAGCTTTGTGTACACCGGCTGGTGCCTGACACCGCAGCTTTGTATACACCGGCTGGTGCCTGACACCGCAGCTTATATACACCGGCTGGTGTCTGACACCGCAGCTTTATATACACCGGCTGGTGCCTGACACCGCAGCTTTATGTACGCCAGCTGGTGTCTGACACCACAGCTTTGTATACACCGGCTGGTGTCTGACACCGCAGCTTTGTATACACCGGCTGGTGTCTGACACCGCAGCATTGTGTACACCGGCTGGTGTCCGATACCGTAGCTTTATGTACACCGGCTGGTGTCTGACACCACAGCTTTGTATACGCCGGCTGGTGTCTGACACCGCAGCTTTGTATACGCCGGCTGGTGCCTGAGATCAGGGCAATCTTATGATCAGAGTCCCATTGACAGTGAAATTGTCTGACGGCGAGGAGAGGAATTCTCGAATCCACTGAAGTTTTATTGTTGGCTTAAGAAGGCAACATTTATCATGGTCAATGCAACCATTGAGTTTACAGGCGAAATCGGTCATAAAGCTAATTAACATAGCATATAAACTTCATGAAATATTAATTTAAAAAAACTGTTGTCCGGTAGTCCACCTAGTTTTGAACCAAAACGCTAAAGCTAAACAACAAACATGTATAAAGGCAAGATAAGAACTAGTCTGCTTCTGGCAAACATCACCGCGGTAAGCCTAGATTGCCCTTTGCAACTAGAATCGCAAGAGAAAAGGCTCCTAAAAGGCAACATTAAGGCAATATAATTCTTCGATGGACCTCTTCATCCGAACATTAGGCCAAAGGAAATGAGCATAATTAATGGAACAAATTTGTTTCTGATGCGGGTATATTCCTCCAAAAGAAGTCCATGTGAATGCATGTTGGCTTTGTGAGCAATTTTGATCTTCCTTGGGAGCCGATTTTGAAGCCAGTCGCGAGGCGCGCCGGCAGCCTGGCAAATTAAATGTAATGTAATGCAATGCATTGCATTTCGGATCCTCCCAGTAGGGTTTTTTTTATCAGTTTCCATTGCCATAGTGAACTAATGTTCAGCACCATCATCTCGAGCAGACACGATGACAACAACGAGTGGCATTACAGTGTTGAGGTAAGAAATGTTCCGGAGGCCGGCAGTTAGGGCTCTGACGTACACAGCATGACCGAAAGCCTCCGTCTGAAAACATTGTAGCCACCTGGGTTCATCACATCTGGAGGCAGATTGTTTCCCGTCCGGCAAACTCTCGGGATGAAGAAGCGGCGCGCGAATTCTGTGTGGCATCGTGATACCTGGAGCTCACCGTTAGCCGTGGCCCTGGTGCTCCGTTGCGACACAGTTTTCATGCAACAGTTCAGCTGACCGCGAATAAGTTCTGAGCCAGCGAACTCATTCATCATTTTGAAAAACTGATTGAGCATCTTCCTCGGATATGAAATCATCCAATTTGAGGCATCCTAGTTCTTTCAACGTTGGCGACACACGATCCCGGTAGTGCAAGCCGGCGACAATATTTGCACCTAAGTTGATGCATTTTTAATGCGCCGTTTCTGGACTCTGCTACAGCTTTCCCAGACAGACACACAATATCTTGTGAGGGAACGCAAGTTCCTCAATTAGCACCCGTCTCGTAATGTGAGAAAGCTTATTACGCAGTCTAGCGAGTCCAATATGTATGCGGTTACACAGACACACATGATGGAATCGCTCCACCTGCTAAATGTATTTCTCGAACCTCGTACGGCGCGCATCGTAAAACACTGATGATGCTGTGCCGGTCCTTCACTCGATCTAAGCTTGACTACGCACGCTATGTGCATGACAGCGCTTACACTACCAATAAGCGTGTCCTTGACACGGTCCTTGACCGCATTACCATGCGGCAATGCGCATAATTATGGGAGCATTCCGAACCTCGTCAATCGTTAGCTTGCTGGCAGAAGCCAACGAACCACTACTGGCGTTAAGACGGGAAATGCTTGGCATGCGGTACGCCTGCAGGTTGCGTCAGTTTCCCACCCAGCCCACCTACCCAACGCGGCGGTGTTCTCGCGTCACACGTTGGCACTCTTCCGCAGTAGGCAACGTGGGATGGCCTTGCCTTTCTGTGTACGTATCCGTAAGCTCCTTCAGGAGAGCAGAACGAGTGGGTCGAGTGATGTGCGTGCAACAGCTATCGATACCCCCATGGAATCTGGTGTCTCCTGCAGTTGACCTCACACGCGCAGCGATGCGTAAGGGCGATGTTCCACCCGAGCTGTTTCGGATGAAAACCTTGGAGCATATGGAAACGTATGGAGAATGCACACGGATTTTTACAGATGGGTCGAAGGGTGACTGTGGAGTAGGATCTGCGTTTGTGTGCGGTTCATCTCTAAGGTGTTTTGCTTCACCTAGGTATGCCTCGGTGTCGATCGGAGCTCGTTGCAATCATGAATACGCTTTCCTACGTCGATATTTCGCGGGATGTTGATTGTCGTTTTATCCGACTCCCTTAGCAGCCTTTTGGCACTGACTGGAAGACTGTGCGTTTGTGCTGGATCCCCAGTCATGTGGGAGTATCGGGAAATGAACGTGCTGACTCTGCAGCGAAATGGGCTGCCCGGAGACACAAACACGTGTTTTTCCACTGCGAGCCAGGGACCATCTCCCCGGAATATCATCATATATGAACACCAAGCGGCAGAGGAGCTGGAGCGCACACACCAACAATAAGCTGCACGCGATAAAACTTCACCTTGGAGACTGGCCATCGTGCTACCGCAGATCCAGAAGTGACGCTGTGCAGACTGCGTCTCGGTCACACATATGCTACTTCTCTGCGACGACGGGACTTTTGTATGTAATTTTCTCGTGCCAGCACTTCTCAAGAGAGCGAAGGTTGTTCTGTGGAAATAATACACGGTTCACCACATATCGCGATGTCCTCGCTGATGACTCAGACATAGTTCATTCTGGGAACATATTCCGCTTTCTGAGAGCAACCGGATTTCGGGCCATCTTCTGTAGTGTCCGCATAACTAACTGAAACGGTGAACTGAAAGTTATGGGCGCTAAATTATCACGCTTTGGTCGAAGCGCCACTAAACTCAAATAACGAACTAACTAACTGCGAATAATGAGACACGTCTAGAAGCAAATATTCAGTCACCCTGCTCGTGAAGTTCAGCCAGTAATTTTCCAGCAGCTTAAGGTGATCATGCCACATAATCAGGGTGAAGCAGAAGCCGAGTAAGACATTTCTGCCTTACCGATGGCCGCACAGTGCGGAATTTGCCCGCCCGCCTCCAAACCGTGCTGTATTACAAGGCGAGACAATAAAGTCACACATGTCGACCGCTCGTGGGAGGCACAAGATATATATAATCTCATGCCTTTGCACTTTGTTGGATAGCACGTGACATCCCTTCGTTTCACATGAAGCTGACCAGGGCCAACTGACTGGTTTTTCCGTTCACAGTGGTTTGTTGAGAAGAGTCGAGCCCAGTCACCTTTTCAACAAGGTATGACTTGGCGATGTGTCTCATTTCCACCTAGGCGGGGTGTCATTACCCGAAGCTGCCGAATCTGGGCCGCACAATGTCCAGGACATGCTACCTCACGGCGATACAATCGCTGCCTGGTACATGATCAGCGCTGAGGACATCATCATCCAACCCTTCTGGCTAGAGCGCTAAGACAAAATAACAGCAGTCATCACCAAAGAGCGTGCTATGTAGATGTTTTTGGTCTCTTCTGGAGCCAGCTGGAGAAGGACAACGGAGCACATCTGGATGTTGCATGGTTCCAGCAGGACAGGGCGTCACCGCACGCCTCAAAGATCAAGGCTCTCTGGTGCCCGGACAGCATTATGCAGGGCGCGGCAATACGATCAGTAGCTATGTGGGCTGATGTGGTAATGGATGTTTTTACTCTTGGGTGTAGCAGTTCGTAATGTCGTTCGTAATGTAGCAAACATAATTTCGTTTCGCTGCTCCTGCCCGGCAATGCACAGGGATGTATCAATGAATGGGGGCAGTCAAGAGCGTTCGAAAGTTGGTGCTGGTGCCATGTTTCTGCGCATTTGTACGCCGGTGGGAACCGGGGGTTGAAGGGGCTTAACAAAGGCCCGGGGAAATAGAGTGCAGCTTTTCCAGCGTACTTCGTCGCAGCGAAATGTTCTTTGCCCATGTCTGGTGATATATGTTTTGTTTTCTAGCCGAGAGCCGCGGTTCCTTGCGTATTTATTATTGTATTTAGTTTGTATGTTGGTGTGCTTCTTTTGCTATCGGTAATACGAGGACTTAGTCACACGGCTGTCATTGACTTCGATTGCGTTTGAGTTCTTACTGCGCATCCTGTGCGCGAGTCGTTCTGGTGTTTTCTGTAAAACCTGGATTTTGTAAATGAGTACGAGTCTTATGAAATGAATGAAGTGAGATGGTCCCAACATATGGTCAGTACTGCGAGAAACTATTTGTATGTATAAGCAACAACGAACGCCATCTGCTTGTCAAAATGTCTGTGTCATTTTTCCAAATGTGTAATATATATATTTCCTGGATGCCAGGGAAGCGTGCAATGTGGGTCGCAGAGGAAACTCAAGGGTCGAATGTGATATTAGTTTGCTAGATGGTGCCAAATGGATGCCAGATGCCAGGGAAATTGCATCTCGTAGTCGTCATTCGTCATGTTTCCATATGCGGGCGGTTCGAACGGGCTCTTCCCGCACATATTGCGTTCGCAACGTAGCTGAATGTTGATTTATTTGTTGTTCTATGACAATATTACCTGCTTAGGACGTAAATTCCAAGTAACGAGTTTACCTTGCGAAGCTTTAATAAGGCACATATGTTGGACATAGTTACAACCTGGAATAGCATCCTCGCCTCGGTCTTCTGCGGCTTATCGGCCGTCCCTGAAGGCCGTCTCACTATTCTAGTCTGGCCTCAAATTAACAGGTGCCGGTTGCGTATGGCGACGCACAAACTCAACAGTCGCCAGACTGGCATGCGTAGCTCGGTCATGGAGGGCTTGACACGCACGGGCACGAGAGGAACGTCGTCCTGAGTGCAGCCCGTGTGTCAGTCGTCCCTCCCTGTTCTGCTCTGCTCTCCCTGCTCTCCGTACACCCGGAAGCCTTCGTATGGCGGCGCTCGCCGTCCTGACAGAGTCACCCGACCTCCGTCCTGACATAGTCACCCGACCTCCGTCCTGACAGTCATCCGACCTCCTTCCTGACATCACTCGACCTCTGTCCTGGCATAGTCACCCGACCTCCGTCCTGACATAGTCATCCGACCTCCGTCCTGGCATAGTCACCTCTGCTGTCGCCGTTCGATGAGCTCTGTTTTCGTCATGCGCCGTCGTCTGTCGCCGCGAAGCGAGTCTGTTCCGCCCGGGGCCGCGGCCGGTGGGTTGTTGTTGCACCGCCGCCGACCTGTGGATGGCTCTGCATGGCGGCATACCTCAGCACACGTATTGAGCCCACACGTCCGGGGGAGTCCACAGCCACCCCATACCAACAGGCGTTCTCTCTGTCCAGTCGACTGGCAGTTGGCTGGAAGCATGCAACATGCATGGGCACGACGCTTCACATGTCAGATCAGTTGTTCGAAAGTAACTGACACAAGCCCGAGCAACTGGCGGACACATGCGGTGTCCGTCATCACAGCAAGCTACTTCCACCACGGCGTTGCCACACTGGATACGATACGACCACCATGTATATATATATATATATATATATATATATATATATATATATATATATATATATATATATATATATATATCCAATCACCAGGTGCTCTTTGTCTCTCTCAGGGACCATCTTCGGGGACGAGTGGTCTAGGGGTAAGATGCTCGTCTTACAATCGAAAGGTTGTGGGTTCGAGTCTCACCCGTCGCTTCTCTTCGCCCGCGACAAATCGGCGTGAGAGATTGGCGACGCTACATGACTCAGCGGTCGACGTGTCGTAAAACCAATAACCAACCAAGGGACCATCTTCGTCTCTCAGGACCATCTCGTGGTTTTGGAGGCCCGTCGTAGTTTTCAATATGCAACTTATCCCAGTCCTTAATAGATCCATCTCAGAAAAAAATTGCACCTCTGAAATGGGCCCTCCCTATTTATTATTCCTCTTTAGTTCTTGGCGACCCTCTTGATCCCTCTGGAGTCTTTTCAAACCCCAGGAGCATCCTGGCCCTGTCTAACCCTCAGGCGTCCTGCTTATTCCTCAGGTGCCCTTCCCAGCTGGCATGGGCATTCTAGGTCTTAGGCGGCCCCTTTCTTGTCTTCACGGCCCTTATCAGCCTCTAGGGTGGACATATTTAGATCTCAGGAGTCCTTTCCACACCATCTGGTAGATGCATTTCGATTTTCCTCGGTTATGTCTCTGCGTCTACACCTTGGGCGCCCGCAAGGACCTCTTCAAGGCGGTCGCCTGGAGGGTCCCCTCGGACCTGCCAGGGGAGGGGTGGCGACTGCCCCTTTCGCTCTCTCCCTTGGCCACTGCATTACTTTGAACATGCCAAATGTCCCAGGTTTGTTCAAATTTCGAAATGTTCGGCTGTTCGGTCCGTGTGGACTATATAATATAAGCCGTGTGAGGTTTGACACACGCACTGAGACAGGGGAAAATCTCGCACACTTGGGCACGCATTTTGGCATTATCTTCCGAATAAATATACCTAAACCTTCGCGTTCAGTTCTTTCTCCAGATAGTCATGTGACATCTTGTGATGTCTTTTTTGCTGAATCGGTCGGTAGCATTGGCCTTGGCGAATGGCTGCCGTTTCCAGACTGTTGGCGGGGCCAATCGATTGTGAGCGGTGGGCGGGGCCGATCGTGTGGAGGGTGTGCCGGG
Organism: Ashinkailepas kermadecensis; assembly: GCA_034440615.1. Classification (NCBI taxonomy): domain Eukaryota; kingdom Metazoa; phylum Arthropoda; class Thecostraca; family Neolepadidae; genus Ashinkailepas; species Ashinkailepas kermadecensis. The sequence continues at coordinate 23,829 of JAOTOM010003356.1, read as the reverse complement.
CCGATCGTGTGGGCGTTCTACCGCGAGTGGGGTGGCCGCTAACGGTGGGCAAACTTTCCTATTTCAACTCCACAACTTCCAGTTCGCAGTCTCGCCCTCGTGATCGTTGGATTGCCCCCAGAGTTGTACCTCGGTTTTGCCTACCTCTGAATATCCATTGCAACAGACGATTGTGCCAGTGCTTTGCAAGCTGTGGGCAGCTGTACCTGGACATATACGGATGCGATACATATATGTGACATTGCGAACAGTGGAACTGGTTAGAGGTAGCCTGGCATAATTCACTTCACTTCAGTATGGGCTGCAACTTCAGCATCCCGTCATGCTCAATATCCATGCGGAGCAAAGCAATTAGCATGAAGTTCTGCTCCTCAACCCAGTGACCTCGCTTCGCCTCCATTAATCTTGATCCGCCCGACTTGGATTACCCGTGATGTAAACTTTGCCAATTTACAGAACACCCAATCCTCGCCATAAATGTGGCTCATATCGCCCAATTGCATCTGAAGGTAACTGGCGATATGAAGTGCTGCCCTATATTATGTGTTTTCAACCATTGCGAAGTACCTAGATTCATCGCACAGGCTACTTTTTATCCCAATTTCCTTCAGATGAAGGAAGTATATGCGGAAACAGCAGGGTTAGGCCTCTCTTCTCTGTCCACCAGCATGAGTGGCCATCCAACGCCGGCGCTTCTCCACTGCGCAGATCTACCATCGCACCTGGTCAATAGAATGTTGCACTTTTAACAGTAAATGTTGATCGGCCGAGCGTTGTCCAAAGGGGCGTCCTTTTTGTTTGTTAGTTGCTTTAGCGGGAGTACGTGATTTGTCCGAGATCACCAAATGAATGAATGAAGCAAGAAAACAAAGCGAATTGGCATGTTAAAAGATGAGGCGGAATAATCCGTATTTCACATTTATGTGTAATTGGTGTTGGCTTTCAGCACGTGTTTCGGTTTAGTGGAGCGTGGTGACCGAACTGCCGGCTGGGTTGATGGAGTGTGGTGACCGTCGAGGTCAGTGGTGTCAGATCACCAAATGTGGCAGGGGTGCGGAGCAAAATGAGGTTGCACTTCAGCCTAAGGTTCTTCGCCCATTACTCATATCTGCTGCTTGCCCATCGTTTCAGCTCAGCCAGACGAATCAAATATTGTGAGGTAGGATTTCTGGCACGGAACCCAGTCGATTATATAAGCATGGGCGTAGGAGCATGGGGAAGGGACATTGATGCCAGACCCCCCCCGCCCAAGTTGTCTTCTATCTTAACCACTAGCCCTAGGACATGGACTGAAAAATCGGTATAAAAATCGGCTGGCCCTCAGTGTTTGGGTCGCTCCTATGCACATGGATAGAAACGTTATCATAGGCCAACTCGTGGAATACGCCTGGCTGGTGAGTTGGTTGAAGTTGTTTTCCACGTGATATCGATGAATGCTGAACGCTGTCAACTATGTCAGATGAAACTAATTGCGAATGATATGAATAACAATTATTTAGTTCATGCCATTCAGTGAGTTTATATATATATATATATATATATATATATGCGATTTGCGTTTGGTGCTACAACGGCAGTCCGAGTCCGCGGTTGTGTTTCCAGGCGTCCAGGGCAGTGTTACCGCTGAGGTCAGGCTGCACTTAGCACACTTCTTCCATTTTTGGTGTCACGTTTCCCAAGATCCCACGATCGCAGTGAAATGTTATTAACTCCTATTGAAGCGGTACATTCACAAGTGAGTATGTGCGTATCACGCGTCATATGACGTATTTCGGGGACCCTACGTTTGTACGGTGCGTTGCAGCTGTGAGGTGTCGTGAGTGTGGCGCCACTTTAAGACAGGGTTTCCAGACTCAAATATGTGCCCATCGACTATCGTGATCACTCATTTTGCGAGTTGCCCATCTCAGTACACACAGCTTTGCCACCAATAGTGCCAACCGCAAGTACCGCACTACCGTAACACCGACACACTGACCAAGTTGCCAACCGCAAGTACCGCCGACACACTGACCAAGTTGCCAATCCCAGGTACCGCCGACACACTGACCAAGTTGCCAACCGCAAGTACCGCTGACACACTGACCAAGTTGCCAACCGCAAGTACCGCCGACACACTGACCAAGTTGCCAACCGCAAGTACCGCCGACACACTGACCAAGTTGCCAATCCCAGGTACCGCCGTCAGACTGCCCTAGTTGCCAACCCCAGGTACCGCCGTCAGACTGCCAAAGATAAATCGACAACATGGTTTTGTGGGATGTTTGTAAACCAGATATGATTCTCATCTTAACCTTCCGAACAAAAATAAGTATCGCTGGGTTATGCGTAGATAATACTTTATGACAAATTATATGTTTTTCTTATATACTTAGTTTTATGCCTCGTTTATATATTTACAATGTATTCTTATAGTTGTATTATTGTATTATTTCGCGTGATCATGTCTTCCAGTCCAGGTCGTTGGAACCAAAGCCTTGGTCGAATCAGGAAGAACCAGTAACCATACATAAACAAGTTACGTCTAACATATGCTATGAAGCTTATGACGTCAAGTATGTAAAAGTAAATGCACAAACTTACCTACCAGGAAAGATATGTTAATGATAAAAAGCGTATGACATCACTATATGTAGGAGTAAAAAGACACTTCATACACAGACTGACCTACCTGAAAAATGTGTCATTAAAAAAAATGTTTTTCTCTTAAAAAAAAAACAATGCATAAGTATTCGACCGAAATGACCGAAATGTCCCAACATTTGGACTCAGGCCACGTGACTCCAAGATCGGAACCGATTTCGCAATATATTGGGACATCTTCCAAGGTTGTGGCAACACTGATTCCGTCCAATGTCGGTTCAATTTTACTGCTGTAGCTGTCTTCCGTCTTGAAAGCAAATGATAGCCTACCGCTGGCACTGCCAACGACAAACAAACTCACCTCGAAGGTCAAGGTCCTGGAATCGCAAAAACGGGGCTGCGCAGCGAACGGTCGGGCTGGGTTTCCCGGTCGTCGGTTTCTGTCGGATCGAGACGCCATCCGCGCCTGTGACCGGCCCAGCCGTGGGTCAGGTGATGTTTCTGTCGTGACCAGCGTCTGGTGTGACGGCGCCCGGTCGTGGCCAGCGTCTGGTGTGACGTCTCTGTCGTGACCAGCGGCTGGTGTGATGTCTCTGTCGTGACCAGCGTCTGGTGTGACGGCGCCCGGTCGTGGCCAGCGGCTGGTGTGACGTCTATGTCGTGACCTGCGGCTGGTGTGACGTCTCTGTCGTGACCAGCGTCTGGTGTGACGTCTCGGTCGTGACCAGCGGCTGGTGTGACGTCTCGGTCGTGGCCAGCGGCTGGTGTGACGGCGCCTGGTCGTGACCAGCGGCTGGTGTGATGTCTCTGTCGTGACCAGCGTCTGGTGTGACGTCTATGTCGTGACCTGCGGCTGGTGTGACGGCGCCTGGTCGTGACCAGCGGCTGGTGTGACGTCTCTGTCGTGACCAGCGTCTGGTGTGACGTCTCTGTCGTGACCAGCGGCTGGTGTGACGTCTCTGTCGTGACCAGCGGCTGGTGTGACGTCTCTGTCGTGACCAGCGGCTGGTGTGACGTCTCTGTCGTGACCAGCGTCTGGTGACGTCTCTGTCGTGACCAGCGTCTGGTGTGACGTCTATGTCGTGACCTGCGGCTGGTGTGACGGCGCCTGGTCGTGACCAGCGGCTGGTGTGACGTCTCTGTCGTGACCAGCGTCTGGTGTGACGTCTCGGTCGTGGCCAGCGGCTGGTGTGGCGGCGCCCGGTCGTGACCAGCGGCTGGTGTGACGTCTCTGTCGTGACCAGCGGCTGGTGTGACGTCTCTGTCGTGACCAGCGGCTGGTGTGACGTCTCTGTCGTGACCAGCGTCTGGTGTGACGTCTCTGTCGTGACCAGCGGCTGGTGTGACGTTTCTGTCGTGACCAGCGGCTGGTGTGACGTTTCTGTCGTGACCAGCGGCTGGTGTGACGTCTCTGTCGTGACCAGCGGCTGGTGTGACGTCTCTGTCGTGACCAGCGTCTGGTGTGACGTCTCTGTCGTGACCAGCGGCTGGTGTGACGTTTCTGTCGTGGCCAGCGGCTGGTGTGACGTTTCTGTCGTGACCAGCGGCTGGTGTGACGTCTCTGTCGTGACCAGCGGCTGGTGTGACGTCTCTGTCGTGACCAGCGGCTGGTGACGTCTCTGTCGTGACCAGCGGCTGGTGTGACGCGGCTCCGCCGGCCATTGTCGGCGGCTGGCCGGCCGCCAGCGCTCCATTCCCGGAAGCGGTGGCTGGTCCGACGGACAGACGTGCCGCTCTGTGCTGACGTCACACAGCCGTGCTCCAGATGCGCGGCTCGTAAACGTAACCTGTTGGGGGCAGCTCGGCCCCGCTGACTAGTCGAACTGACTACGCACGCAGCGGCTGATTCATACGACCGATTTCCTGTATATTGGGTAATCATCTCGGAGGTGATGATACTACCCCTGGCTGGTTCACCGGTGATGACATGGTAGCGCGGCAGGTTGTTCAGTGGGTACGGCGCTGAGGGACGGGCGTCGCCACAGTCGCTGGCCGACCCGCCGACCATCCAAATGTGACGTGCACTGAATGCAGGGGCAGCTTCAGAGGTGAGGGCAAACTGACGGCACGGTGTTGCGTCGTCAGCGGTGCCACACCGTGCCCGACTACGTGCGGTGCCACACCGTGCCCGACTACGTGCGGTGCCACACCGTGTCCGACTACGTGCGGTGCCACACCGTGTCCGACTACGTGCGGTGCCACACCGTGCCCGACTACGTGCGGTGCCACACCGTGTCCGACTACGTGCGGTGCCACACCGTGTCCGACTATGTGCGGTGCCACACCGTGCCCGACTACGTGCGGTGCCACACCGTGCCCGACTACGTGCGGTGCCACACAGCGCCCGACTACGTGCGGTGCCACACAGCCCGCGGTGCCACACCGTGTCCGACTACGTGCGGTGCCACACAGCGCCCGACTACGTGCGGTGCCACACAGCGCCCGACTACGTGCGGTGCCACACCGTGCCCGACTACGTGCGGTGCCACACCGTGTCCGACTATGTGCGGTGCCACACAGTCGGGCCACAGACTACGTGCGGTGCCACACCGTGCCCGACTACGTGCGGTGCCACACCGTGCCCGACTACGTGCGGTGCCACACCGCGCCCGACTACGTGCGGTGCCACACCGTGTCCGACTACGTGCGGTGCCACACCGTGTCCGACTACGTGCGGTGCCACACCGTGTCCGACTACGTGCGGTGCCACACCGTGCCCGACTACGTGCGGTGCCACACCGTGCCCGACTACGTGCGGTGCCACACCGTGTCCGACTACGTGCGGTGCCACACCGTGTCCGACTACGTGCGGTGCCACACAGCGCCCGACTATGTGCGGTGCCACACCGTGTCCGACTATGTGCGGTGCCACACAGCGCCCGACTATGTGCGGTGCCACACAGCGCCCGACTACGTCGGTGCCAACCGGACTACGTGCGGTGCCACACCGTGCCCGACTACGTGCGGTGCCACACCGTGTCCGACTACGTGCGGTGCCACCCGACTACGTGCGGTGCCACACCGTGTCCGACTACGTGCGGTGCCACACCGTGTCCGACTACGTGCGGTGCCACACCGTGTCCGACTATGTGCGGTGCCACACACGCCTACGTGGGGCCACACCGCGCCCGACTACGTGCGGTGCCACACCGTGTCCGCCCGACTACGTGCGGTGCCACCCCGACTACGTGCGGTGCCCACCGTGTCCGACATGCGCACCTGGCCACACCGTGTCCGACTATGTGCGGTGCCACACGTGCCCGTGCCACACCGTGCCCGACTACGTGTGGTGTGGCGCCGTCAGCGGTGCCCAGTGATACATTATTCGTGAAATAGGGTGGAATATACCACTTTCTGGGCACTGAATAGACATTCTTTCCAAGGAAGTATCGACATCATGCATGTTGATGTGTGCTTATGAAGTATCTGTGACTCATTTCTAAAAGTATTTCGTATCATGCTTATGCTTAACATTATGGACTGTGATACAGAAGCATCTAGCAACACAATTCCAGGTACAGATAAAATTTATGATGAAGTCTGCTAAGCAATGCCATCTGGTGATAGCATGGTATCGCAATCGTTATCGTTGGTATAGGCATCCCTATATTAACTGTCCCACACATTAAACGAAAAACATATACTTATGAGTACATCATTGGCTCAAAATCGAGTTTGAAAAACTGAAATGATATTTTGATTGGCATACTTTCGTGACACGTTTCGACATCCTACTATAGTCGTTTCGACATCTCACACCTAACCAAAAAACATTATTTTAACACTGGCGGTGCCACACCGTACCCGACTACTTACAAACCTCTGGGAGGCTAACCTGAATGACGAGAATCGGATACGGTTGGCACGTAGGCGGTGGGTGGGTGACGAGATTCGGATACGGTTGGTGCGTCGGCGGTGGGCTGGGAAGGACGGACAGATCGAGAGCTTCGCCGACGATCCTGCAGAGGTCCACCTGCTTCTCGTGGAACGCGCGGAGATGTCCACAAGTGAACCGCATAGCGTCTGGGGCTCCGTCGGCTGCATCGGCCTCAACCACACGGCATCTGGGGGCCCCGTCGGTTGTGTCTGTCTGAACCGCACGACGTCTGAGGGCCCCGTCGGCTGTGTCGGCCTGAACCGCACGACGTCTGAGGGCCCCGTCGGCTGTGTCGGCCTGTGTGATCGCCCACCAAGATGTGAGTGATGCTTCACGCCGTAACCCGTGAAGATTTCCACAGCCGTTCGACGGTTCCCCGGCCGGTGACTTCTCATATCGTGGCCATGAAACAGCAGTCACGGTCGCTGCCATCCATCACCTCTTACCATGTGCCTCGTGTAACCAGTGGGCGGCTTTCTGTTCCGAGTGGGCCGGCCGGGTCCTTCGGCGTACTCCGTGACCGGCTGGCGGCTGAGACCTGGTGCTAACGGCCGAGCTCAGCCACCGCCAGCCAGGTCAGAGGTGCAGCAGATGGCAGCCTAAACACCATTATGGCAGCCGGCCAGGCTGCCACACTCACACGGCGCGGCTGGAGGAAATGCGAGGTGCTGCAGCACCGGACGCGCTTTCGATATTTCGGCCGGCGCTGCGGGTGGTGTGGAGGCAGAAGAGGGGCGGGCGTGCAGAGTGCCAAATCGGCGGATGGATCAACATCCCCCCCCCCACATTGAAAGTTATTGTGTGTCTGTGTGTGGCGTGGATCGGGCTACAGGTGGCGGCCGCAATGCCATAATGATGGGTCTCGCCAGGTGCACGGGCCGCCGCCGAAACGCCGGATAGCGGCGATCTGGGACCAATGACCGACTGCAGTATTAGTTATGCTATATAGTGGAATGATCCGACGGTATTCGGATGTTGTACTCCGTGTCTCAGTGTGGGCTCGTGAGACGGACAGCCGTGCGCTTCGTACTGCTGGCAGGGCTTGTGCACAACCAGCGTTGGCTCGTGCTCTCTTCTCTGACGACAGCCGTCCAGCTTCTGCTGCTATTCTACCGCTCGCCGCTTTTTCCGCACCTGACTGCCAAACGGTTGGCTATAAATCAAGCTGGCCATTTGTGCCACGCGATCTGTCTGGGCTAAGGGAGACAATAAACCATGTCACATGAAGGCGGCCACAACTTAGCTCCATTCGGTACCACCAAGACCTCTGAGAGCGCCGCCACGACATCCGGGCACCTTAGCTCCATCCGGGACAACCAAGACGTCTGAGAGCGCCGCCACGACATCCGGGCACTCCCGGCGACTGGCCACTGTGTACGTTGTGCCCTCTGTGTGCCCGACTGCACGTCACAACTGACCTCAGCCACTCTCCGGCCTGCTTGTCACTCCGCTCTCCAGCGTCCCCTGTGATGTAGCAGCAGCTCCTTCCGTGTGTTTGTTTATTTACTTTCGTTCCAATTTTGGCATGTATTGGAGATGCTGGCGTACGCAATTGGGACAACAGGCCAAGCAGGCATCAAGCTGGGTGCCTGTTGCGAGCAGTGCATATTGCTTTACATCATACACGCATACATTATTACCGTCGGCCCTCAAACGCCGATACGAAGATTCGTCTCATCTGCACCCACCAGCGACTCATTTGCCCAACGATCCTCCAGGTTGCAAGTTTGCTTTTAGCATGGTTTCCTGTTTCAGTTCCGGCTAGTTTGAAAGCGCTTTGTGTTCAGGACAGAACAGCAATTGGAATCACGATGCAACTACGGATTTCATTCATCTTGTTCGTTCAAGCCTGTTAAAAAAGAGCATTGGATGCATATTTCTTTGGAATTACTTCTCTGTCTATTGAATGTTAATGAAGAGAGTATATCTTTGTTGAATATAGATACAGCAGTAAATTGTTTGCGAGTTGAGTCATAGAGTTTGACCCCGATGTGGGGCATATTACCTAATTTTGGAGTTAATGGGATATATCATGGAATTGCATTTACCACCAACACTCTTTCAGGTTACTTCGAAATTGTTTAGTGTGCCTCGTTTGAACTTGATGAAATTCGTCTTGTTTCATTTCACCTCTACTAAGTTGTTCATTGATTTTGCTGTTTTATGACCATTATGTTTGGAAAAGGGATGTTCTGTTCTGTCGGACGGTAAGCGCTGAGGCGCTCTGGAAATTCCTTACTGTCGAATTTTGGCGTATATCGGCGATTAAATGTCTTATATTTGAATTATTGAATTATATAAACGTTTGAAAGTGTTGGCCGAAAGGAATGATTTTGTGAAATACAAATGGTTGATGAATTTGCCGGCTTATTCTCGATGCTTCTATCGAAATTCTACTCTTTGTTTTTCCGAAGTAAGTCTAGATGATGATCACGTTTCCTACCATGCTTTGCAATTTTCTAGCTGAAGTGCATCAGATATGGTTATTTCATCGTCGATGTTATATTGCAATAGTTGAATATATGTGGCATATGAATGGTATGTAAGTTGGAAAGGACACACCTGAATAATTTCGTACCTCGTGACTTTATCACCGACCGCTGCGTACCTTGGTGAATACCAACACCACTACATCTGCCCTACTTTGCTTCGGAAATGATTCTTCGCTTTGTGTGCGTTATTTTTTTATTGTGAAGGTGACAACTTGTGAAAAGGTTACGATTTGCTAGATATTGCACTTGGTTTTGATTCTGTTTGGAATATGTGTTCCGATAGTGGTTGGATGGTATGTGTGTTCCAATAGTGGTTGGATGATGTGTGTTCCGATAATGGTTGGATGATGTGTGTTCCCATAGTGGTTGGATGGTTTGATCGCAAGTTAATTTAGATCGTTAATCGTTATAATTTAGATGGGCGCGAATGATCAATTCTGGTCGAAGCGCCCTAAAGCCCAAATAACTAACGTTATAATTTAGAGAAAAGATGCCAACATTACGAGATAAACAAAGCAGGTTCACTTTCGTTGGGCAACATTTTCCACCCATTTATACCAAACAATCGGCACTGCTCTCCTTCGTCTCTAGTGGCGTCATCATCGACCGGCACACCCCTCCACATGTTTAGACACCCCACCCGCCCTCCTAAAGCCCCCGCTGCCGCCACGTCTGCCCCGCACGGCCGGCCCGGCCGGCAGGAGGGGGCGGGGCCACTGCGTGCCAGCCCGCCGCGCCGATCAAAGCCCGCCGCCGTCGGTCAGTCGACGAGTGGAGCCCGGGCTGGGCGGCCGGCCGCGTGACGACTGGTGACGTCATCGCCGCGGCTGTGACGCGCCGCCTCGGTCAGGTGAGAGACAGCGCGCGGTTACGCGGCGCCGTGGACGCCCCTTGTTCCTGGCGGCGTCGACCCAACTGTCTGGGACGGTTTTACGGTGCTTGGCTGGAACGGCGGTGCGTTGTGCGGGGACGGGCGGCATGCCGTGCCCCCGTGCCTCTGGTGCCGTCACGGCGGCGCCCGGTGCCTGGCGTTGTCGACCGTGCCCGGTGTGTCAGGCAGCAGCGACAGCGGGGCGGACGGTGGTGGTAGTCAGGCCCAGCGGCGCCGGACCGACCGCCGCCGGCGGCGCCGCGTCGTCGCTGCCGACGGGTCAAATCGATACGGTCGGCGGTCGCAGCCCGACGCCGCGTCGGACGGCAGGCCCACCTGACGGCGCCAGGCACCTCTCGTCGGCAGGCCCCGCCACTCGGCCGGCAGATCCCGCCACTCCTTCAGCCGATCCCGGCACTCCTTCGGCAGATCCCGCCACTCGGCCGGCAGATCCCGGCACTCCCCGGAAGGTTTTGGTATCTTTCCGGCAAATCCCGGAACTTCCCGCCTGTAATATCTACTAAATCGTGATGTCTCTTGCCGAGATCCGAAGCGATTATTCAGTTTGAATGCATCATGGTATAATAGTAGTAATCGTAATAATCGCAGTATCGGATGTTTGAAGCTCCAGAGTTGCCTGGAATTTACTATCCAGAACATTTAGCGGCATAGAGCGAGAGCACTATCTGGTGTGTCATGAGAATATTATACGTCTTGATGTTATTCAGTGCAATATGTCCGCAAAAGATTTGGGCTGCGATTTTATTTGTTTTGAGGCGGTTGGGGAACGAACTCGCATAGTTCAGAGATTCGCTCTGTCTGCTGCGGACAATCGGAACTGGTCTGCAAGACTGGCAGTCACTGGCATGATGTCACTGGCAGTCACTGGTAGGTGGTGAGGCGACCGGAGTGGGCCCTGTATAGCCATGACTGGCTGGTCTTGATGTCACTGGTGGCAGATACAGCCGGCTGGTCTGGAGGCGACCGGAGTGGGCCCTGTATAGCCATGACTGGCTGGTCTTGATGTCACTGGTGGTAGATACAGCCGGCTGGTCTGGAGGCGACCGGAGTGGGCCCTGTATAGCCATGGCTGGCTGGTCTTGATGTCACTGGTGGCAGATACAGCCGGCTGGTCTGGAGGCGACCGGAGTGGGCCCTGTATAGCCATGACTGGCTGGTCCTGATGTCACTGGTGGCAGATGCAGCCGGCTGGTCTGGAGGCGACCGGAGTGGGCCCTGTATAGCCATGACTGGCTGGTCTTGATGTCACTGGTGGCAGATACAGCCGGCTGGTCTGGAGGCGACCGGAGTGGGCCCTGTATAGCCATGACTGGCTGGTCTTGATGTCACTGGTGGTAGATACAGCCGGCTGGTCTGGAGGCGATCGGAGTGGGCCCTGTATAGCCATGACTGGCTGCTGCGCCCTAATGCCTAAATACAGGAAGTGCTGGTCGTAATCCTTGTGAGAGGGCGCCATATAACTCCAGCCGTGGAAAACTGACAATTTGTATGAGACATCGAAAGCTCGACGGATTTGAAAAAAACCTCAGATCTATGAACTGTGCACTCAGCTGATCTTACTAAAATGTGCTCAATCTTCCATATTATGTCACATCTATTGTTCAGTTTGATTTGTTTTGGAGGCATGGTTCAAATCCCCCCCCCCCCCCCCCCCCCACACACACATACACACCCTGGTTCCAGTAGTTTGTGTCGTGTTTGTTTGCGATAGCTTCTGTATGAACCACCACATTATGTCGTATGTCGGCACAGGATGGACTGTCTGTATATGGCGGCACCCTGCCTCGCTCTGGCGCCGATCCGTCGCCTCGCTAACGATATCAGTCCCGCTGGTGCACCAACTATCTCCGCCCTGCCGGCGCACCAACAGTCGTTTGGATTTGTTTGCTATCAGGGACACACCGAAGGTTCCGGAGACCACAGCCCCCCACTATTGGGACTCGAAATGCAGCTATGGTGATGTAGCGCCCCTCCAGGATGCTCGAGTGTACACCCCCTCCACCATCCTCCCTTGATGTTTTTAACCGAAGGCGCCTCTCTGACTGGGAAAGGCACCCCTGCACGGACATTCGAATACACCCGCGAGACATTTTCTTCATCATTGCATCTCCCGGATAATTAGCGCCTCTCAAGATGTCTTCGAGCTAAGGTATGTGCTTCTCAGAATTACGTTCCCCCTGAACGAAATCCTAGATTCATCAATGCGATAGCGATCATTGCGAAATCCCAAAATCTCCACGCGACTCAAACAGCAATCACTCATAATTACATTTCGCCCGGCGTACTCCCGCAGGCTTAATGTGAATGATCCTGATTTAATGTGATCATTTTTCATCCTTCATAGTACATCAATGCGCTACTCCCACCCCACCCCCATCTGGAAGATGTAAAGCTGCGCAGTCGTCACTAATTATTGGTCTCCGTGTGATGCCGACCGGGAAGATGTAAAGCTGCGCAGTTGCCACTAATTATTGGTCTGCGTGTGATGCCGACCGGGCTGGTGTTGGACTGGTGGCGCTGTGTTCACTGCGTGCTGATCAGCCGGCGCTCCCAGCTGCCGCGGCTGGGCTGGACAGGCTGCGCTGTTCACAGAGCGCAGCCGGCGTTCTGTCCTGATCAGCCGGCGCGACAGACAGTTATCGGAGCCCACGCACCAGCTGCTGTGACGTTGGCATTGACGTCAGTCCAGCGGCGCTGACGTGCTGTGACGTTGGCATTGACGTCAGTCCAGCGGCGCTGACGTGCTGTGACGTTGTCATTGACGTCAGTCCAGCGGCGCTGACGTGCTGTGACGTTGGCATTGACGTCAGTCCAGCGGTGCTGACGTGCTGTGACGTTGGCATTGACGTCAGTCCAGCGGCGCTGACGTGCTGTGACGTTGGCATTGACGTCAGTCCAGCGGCGCTGACGTGCTGCGGCCCGGGCAGGCATGGCCGCCGGCACCACCGCAGCCCGTCCGCAATGAACAGCTGTCTGTTCTCGACTGTCCGAAGAGAAGCTGCGCAGGTGTTGCGATTGTCGTGTGCGACGCTAAGGTGCAGTCAAACACTTCGGCGTTGGACCGACTGCGGACCTGCGTTGTCATCGATGGACACTGAGAGTCCGTGAACGACTGGTGTGAGACTAACCGATCTGAATCGATGTGGTCCGGCAGACAGAGCCTCCAGTCCACTGGGGTCCGTGAAGGACTGGTGTGAAACTAACCGATCTGAATCGATGTGGTCCGGCAGACAGAGCCTCCAGTCCACTGAGAGTCCGTGAACGACTGGTGTGAAACTAACCGATCTGAATCGATGTGGTCCGGCAGACAGAGCCTCCAGTCCACTGAGAGTCCGTGAACGACTGGTGTGAAACTAACCGATCTGAATCGATGTGGTCCGGCAGACAGAGCCTCCAGTCCACTGGGATCCGTGAAGGACTGGTGTGAAACTAACCGATCTGAATCGATGTGGTCCGGCAGACAGAGCCTGCAGTCCACTTTCGCGGCCGTCGGTCGCTGGCCTCAGTTTGGCATGTCTCGCGTGCCACCCACACACTGTCGCCTGACCGGTGTCCGTTGTCGCATGATGGCGCCGAGCCACACCTTCCGGCCTGAAGCCGAGGGCTTTCGAATGCTACGTAGCTGAAGCTGAATTCAGCCTGGTATCAATGAATAAAATAACCATGACAACAAACGAGTAAAAATAGTAAAATCACATTTTTTTACTCCCAAACCACGACCTCCAGATGGCCCAGCAGCAAGTTGTTGATGAGCACCGAGGTCGTTCTGAAACGAAAATACGAGACGGCTATTTCCGATCAGCAAAGCACTCTTGCCCTTATGCGGCTTCGAAACTAGTGTCACGGAACCAAAAGCCCTCGGGAGAGTATCACGGAGTTAAACCTCCGAAAAATTGCAAAATTGTGAGGTTGAAGGAAGACCTTGACAGCAAGGAATAAACATGAAAAGTGGTTGGGCACCATGTGGGCTCACTGTCAGTGTGCCCTAAGCCGTTGTCGTCAATCACCACACGAAGTGAACGCGCTGCAGAAGGAGCGCGGAGGCCAGTGCGGCTTTCGGATCACTCTAGCATTACATGCACGAGATTGTCCTTGCCTGACATTCGGAATATACAGATTGATGAAAAGAACATTTGACGTGATCTGGCCTGGCTCGATGTTCTCACGATAGTCTAATATATATTATAATGTATATCGTCTAATATATATTGGGCGATATCCATATTGTAAATTCATAGTCATATGATGTTTCTTGTCCTGATACCTGTGTGCTGGCTCCGGCCATGTTACCTGTCCTGGCACCTGTGTCCTGGCGCCTGTGTGCTGGCTCCGGCCATGTTACCTATCCTGGCACCTGTGTCCTGGCACCTGTGTGCTGGCTCCGGCCATGTTACCTGTCCTGGCGCCTGTGTGCGGGCTCCGGCCATGTTACCTGTCCTGGCACCTGTGTGCTGGCTCCGGCCATGTTACCTGTCCTGGCACCTGTGTGCGGGCTCCGGCCATGTTACCTGTCCTGACACCTGTGTCCTGGCACCTGTGTGCTGGCTCCGGCCATGTTGCCTGTCCTGGCACCTGTGTCCTGGCGCCTGTGTGCTGGCTCCGGCCATGTTGCCTGTCCTGACACCTGTGTGCTGGTTCCGGCCATGTTTCTTTTCCTGGCGCCTGTGTGCGGGCTCGGGCCATGTTTCTTGTCCTGGCACCTGTGTGCGAAAGAAATGCTCGCGTGACTCGGCCACCGGTGGCAATCCGATAAATTGACCCGACGTCTCCCCCCCCACCGATCGACCGGCGCGTGTTCGGTACACCGCCGACAGTAGGTGGACCTTGGGAATGCGACTGTGGCAGTCGGCAGGGCAGGCGTGACATCGCGTCGGCTGTGACGCAAGGAAGTCGGCAGGAGGGCGACACGAGGCTAGAGCTCCGAGTGGCACGTAGGATGGTAATGGTACTGGCACGGGCAGGTGCGGTGTCCTCTTATGCCGCGTGCCAGGCAATTCCACCCACAAATCGATCAGTCAAAGCGAACAAGCCAGTCGAGCCATGTGGAATTGTTTTTGTTCGAGTCGGGATTTCGATGCCGTTGGTGTACACGTTTAAATGAAAACACTGGATTTGGCAAGAATGGTGCACAAACATCAAACTTGATGCATGGTAGGGCGGCCATAGCTCGAAATTGCTATAAGCTGCCTGATGCGTTGCTATTGGTTGAAGGCCTCCTCCATTTTGTTTGGCTTTTTATATTTTTTAAAACCATTTTATGTTGGTCTGCTATGCCTTTCATGCTGATCTGCTATGCATTTCATGCTGGTTAGAACATTTTTCATGAATTGAAGAAAAAGGTGCACATGAAGTACGGCTGTTTATTAATTCACTTCTACCAGGCAGTGACACGCACTACCATAGGGAACATATTCCATAGTATAAAGGTCATAGCAGGGTGATCCAGAGTTCAGCGTCCACTGTGTATGCTGGCAGGCTGGCGTTGTTCCAGTCTTGCTGATATCGCGGCCCCGCTCACACATTGGTTTTTTTTTGTAGAGGGAATAATTATTCGGAATACCAAAGCAAAAAGGTGTCCATTTTTGCAGCACTGTTTACTGCTATGTCGTCCATCGCTGCGGCATATCCGAACACGGCGTGGCAATCACGCGCCACTAGCAGAGGTACACAGCGCGGCCTCACTCGGCCGGACGTGCTTATGGACCTCAGTAATGAACTAACACACGTGATAGTTACACCACGCTATGTATTCTCGCCAGCTGTTACAACACTGCCTTTCGTCGTCGTGAAATGTCTCGAGACTGAGCACGATGTTTTCTGGTTAGATTTCGTCAATGAGGAAGCGCGACGTACGCGGGATGCAAATTCCTTTCTCACCATTGAACTAGGTTCTTAATGTATGGCTATTGAGAAGTAAATCTGTTGTGAAATATCACAAGCTGCTCTGACATTTTTTTAGGCCGATTCTGTTTTATTAGTCCATGGTCCGTGTTTGTGCAACAGAGATGGCGTTTGTGGGCGTCAGCGTTCGCTCCGACCTAGGGCGGAGTCGGAGCGCGTCCCCTGCCGTGTATGTGGTAGTCCACCTGTCCACGCCCACCTGTTCACGCCCACCTGTCCAAGCCCACCTGTCCAAGTCCACCTGAGCCGTCCGGTCTGGCCCCGATCATCCGACACGCCTTGGAAACCGGAGTCACTTTTTTCGTTGCAACATTTCGCGTTCTAATGTCTCCATTCAGAGTCTGCGTTCTTTTAATTTCGATTGTTGCCAATTTGTAGGCCGGAAGTCTTCATGCAGCTTGCTTGATGTTTGCGGAAAGGTTTGCTGCGGTATTTGGGGCTTTCATTTTCCCACTCTGAGCCATATCTGATCTCTTCATTTTGAAATTGTCCAACTTTGATCACAACGTTTCCCCTAAAGTGCTCTCAATCTTTCTGCGAAAAAAAATGTTTTGCGGCGGCATTCCTACGCGCGCACAGCTTACTGACATTACATTATACTTACATTACATTACATTACACTTCGCACCGCAGCTGGCGTTTGTCATCCGTCCCGGGTGGCAAACGGCTATAGTGCTTGATACCCCCCGGTCTCGGGTTCAGTCTTTTGAGGGGGGGGGGAGAGGCCCTTTTTATTTCTGCCCTCAGTAATGCAATCTGGAAAGTGTATCACACTGTAGATCATGTCTGCCTTGCATACATGCGTGCAGGCGCGTGGGTGCATAAGGCAATACGTGGCATTGCCCGCTGTCTATGACTGGTGAACACGGATATTTTTAACATTTCCTCTCGCTCGTCCAGTGTCTCTATGGGCGCCTTTCATTGGTTATGATGTTTCAACGCATCCCACTATACAATGAAGCACGGAAGCAGTCGTACAGTAAGCCTCGATCGGACTGTGGCCAACAAGGCGTCTCGCTGGCATAGTACGCTCGATGATAATTCGGCAGGTTTAGTCTAATCTGGCCATTAAACATGAACGCTACGCGGTCGAATGGCATGTCGTGCTTGGCATGAGCTTAACCTGTATTCTTGTGCTAAGTTTGTCGCAGAATGGATGCGATGCACCGCCTGGCTATTGAACTTTGACTTTGACTTGGCTATTGAGCTTTGACTTTGACTTGGCTATTGAGCTTTGACTTTGACTTGGCTATTGAGCTTTGACTTGCTCTGGAAGACCGCTGGTCGATGAAAAACATGAAACACGGCACAGTTTCATTGGTTTCGTGGTACACAACGCGCTGGTTGTCACGCGGTCCTACCTTAGCTAGGGGTGAAATGACGATGGGCGGTAATTTCCATCCCGCTGGGAAGCTAGTGAAATGTCTTCAATAGGCAAGGGAAAGAGTGTAAGCAGGGTAATGCCATTGGCCGAATAGGAACTGATGTATTGGCGCCGAATGGGAGAGGCTGATGCAGTAGGGAACCCTCATGGGAGAGGGAAATTATTATTCGTCCATAGTAGAGATGGGAGCATGGTAGTGTCATTGTCCGAACAGTAGCTCTGGTATTGGTGCCGGCTGGGAGAGGAGGGTGCAATAGAGGAGCCTCATGAGGAGACCAAATTGTTCCCCGTCCATAGTAAAGGAGCCTCATGGGAGGGGACATTATTCCCCTCCATGGTAGAGAATCCTAATGTGGAGGGGTAGTAGAGCATCTCCATGGAGATGGGAAGTTGTTCCTCCTTCTGTAGTAGATGATCCTCATGATAAGGGGAAGGCATTCCTCCGTCCGTAGACAATCCCCATGGGGAGGGGAAGTTGTTCCTCCTTCCGTAGTAGATAATCCTCATGGGGAGAGGAAGATGCTTTTGCTTCCGTAGTAGAGGATCCCCGTGGGAAGATAAATTATTTCCCCTTCATAGTAGAGGGCCACATGGGGAGGAGAAGTTCCTCCTTCCGTAGTAGAGGACCCCATGGAGGGGTAAATTATTCCCCGTCTTAACTTGATGCCATCATTTCCTCCCCTATTCAGCTGCTGGGTGCCAAAGAGAGTCGAATCATGGCATTATCGGATTAAGCACGATTTCGGTGATTTCGACACATTGGAGGAGCTCTTGTGTCGTATGTCGTGGCATAGGCGCTGCTATTGATCTTGGTGGCAGCGTATACATTATTGGATTTAGCAGGCGAAGCTCTTTGGATGAACCAATCTGCCAGCTGTGGCATTCCACCACAGGTCGACCAGTAAAATAGCCGAAATGACACAGTCATCTCTCAGACTTCGACGAATATTGGCTTATAGGGTATTCAGGTACCACGAACCGGCCTGGACAATTTGTAAGCCAATCCGGCCAACCGTTTTCCAGTTACAGCGTCGGGCAAATTCCGGAGGCTACACAAAGTAACTCTCTTCAACGGCACATATATCCTACACTGTCAGACATAAATTCACTTTCGGATACATTTTTGAGATCGCAAGGAATGTATTCGTGATAGTGGTTGCCAAATATGTGATGCTGAGACAATAACCTCGTGATCTTTTATTTCGTGACCCCTTACCGGTTGAAACTGACATATTTGAATCTTCAGAAATAAAGATGCAGAAATTGTCTAGCAAATCCGAGAATAAAAATGCCGGTTTTGTCTTATAAACACCATTTCCAGGGCAGGGAACTACTAACCCTCCGTGCTGCAGCTGGCCACCGCTGCCTGCCTCAAGGATGTAACAGGTGTCCAGGAGAGCAGGGAATCGTGGCTTATCTTTGGTCAATCTGCGATCGTGACACGAATGAAGATTTCATATTTGAGAATGAGATCTTGGATAAGCGCTGGGTGAGCGCAATCCGATGCATCTTAATTGATGTGGAAACGTTGTATAATTTCTTTTCGGAAAGTCGCCGACCAGTATTCCTTCATTTTGCAGGACAAGACTCATGGTTTCCAGTGTGATTCCCCAGTGCACAATGCACTCCCTTGTTGCATATCGGAAGAACAAGGCCACATCATGCTGCCAAAGGTTTTGTTTTATTTCTGATACTACAAAGCATGATGCCATTATTGGACACTCATTTATATATCGTCTCCTACCCGGCCTCAAAAGTCATATTCTAAATCTTACAAAGTTCCATCACTTCTCTGGTGGGTGTACCGAGCAACATAAGAGCAGGCTTAACTTTGTGAATGTTCCTATGACTGTGGTGACTGGGATTCCTTGTGACGGACATTTCTTTGCCAGGTTCCACGAAAAGAGTGCATACGATTTTGCGGGAGAAACCTTTAAGCGTGCGGTAGCAAAAGAAAGCTGGACACATCCTTATACTAGACAGATTCTGACAAGAACTGACGCATTCGACAACCTGATGAAGGAGCTATTCACTGGTATCTTTTTTGTGAGCTCACAGAACATGGCAGAAGCGACTGAGAAAACTGAAATTCCGTTTCTTTAGGGCACTCATCCTCAAGGAGCGCAAATCGTTTCACATGCTTTCACCTGTAGATGTCTTCAATGTGTCAGTCAGCTGTTTGTCACGAAAAGACGGACGGACGGTAGGTGCAAATCACAAATGAATATGATGTCTGGGGCACACCTTGATCTGACGTTATTTAGGCTCGATGCGAGGTCAGGGAGCATGCTTATTGATTGGATGTCAAGGCATTATTTGCATCAGCTTTGGTGCACTTGTAGTTCCCGTTGATTTCCAATGATCAGCTTGTCACATTCAGGAGCTGTACTGGTTAATGCAAGCGTGGTCTTATTGCATGGCTGCTGTTCAGGTGAACCACGCATAAACGTTAGGTAAAATAACACTTTGTACAGAATCCATGATTTACATTTGAGGTAGCGGCTGAGCAGGGCGTTGATTTCTGCTAATTATTGGGGGTCCAATACATGGAGGAAATGGTCGGGTCCAAATGCATTAGGGAGGGGGAGGGGACGGTCACCACCTAAAATGTCCCACGGTGTATGAGATGCAAACCATTAGAGAGAACCACTTTTCGTGGCCTCTCAAAACTTCCCGGGGCCATACCTCCACAACCATTGGTCGGACCGGTCTCGACGTTGCACAGGAGGATTCGCAGTACATGATTACCCCACAAGCCAACCTTCATTAATATCTAAGAGATGGAGGTGAAAGTCATTGGTCGATCTGCCGTGGAATGCCCAAGCTGCTCACTCGGTGTCCGAAATTCTCTGATCCTTCATAGTTCCAATTGTATCTGCCAACGGGGCCTTCCCCACGACAACCATGCTGAGCCGATAAATCCATCGTCTGTGCACAGACTTGATGACAATGGCTTATACGATCCGGCTTCTGCTGTATACCCGCCAGTGTCTTCGATCGCAATGGCTGGTGTTCGAATGAGCATAGCAATCTCCGATCCAAATGACAGCCATTTGTCTGTCATAAAAGTCATAAAGTCATAAAGTGTTAAGGCTTAATAAGAGCCACAGGGGCCCATTTGGGTTAAGCCTATCTAGAAAAGGTACTAGAAATGTACATATTCTCACCCCAATCAATCCCTAATCCCAAGTTCCTAGGAAGCTATATATCCCAGCCTATCTAGCCCAGACCATGTGACTGTCGCATGACCTATCACATGGTCTAATACATACGCGATCCAGTTTGAATTTTGCTGGGATTTGCCGCCAGCTTATCGGCCTTCCGTGCTACCCGCATGCTTTCGACAACCCGCAGGTCCTGCCTCACATTGTGCTGCGGTACAGCATCGAGCTGCTGTGTGCGCGGCGGCACAGCATTCAACGCCAGCGCGTACGGCGGCGCAGTATGCTGCCTGCTGACATGCTAGAATACCAGTTCATCTGATGATGAACGTACCGAATGCGGTACGTGCAAGATATTTCGGGTTGACGCATTTCAGTGCGGATGAATGGTGGTGTGCCTGATTACTAAGTGACGAGTTCTCGATCGATTAGCCACCTGTCCGGCCGTGGACACTGCCTGCGTGCCGCCGCGCCTGCCTCCCGAGGGCGGCCGTTGGTGCGGGCGTCGGCAGCGGCGACCCACGCGGGGCTCTGTTGACCGAGCCATCGGTCGCCATGACGACGAGGCGACCTGTGCCGGCCGGCCCGGCCCGCCCCTGGCTGTGTGCCGTGACGCTGACGTGGCAGCGGGTACTGATTGTGCCAGCCCGCTCTCAAGTGCCGCTGTTTAAACGGTCTGCCGTTATTGATTCGGACGGCGCCGCGTTTCGGAAGCCCGCTCGCTGACTGCCGCAGAGTGCGTCTTGCATCGGGGAGGAGTTGAAATAGGTCACATGAAGTTCAAACTTACTGCAGATTGCGGATGGCGTGATGACCTACGTCGTGCATGGACATCCCTTGGACATTTTGTACTTGTGAGGACAACTTGAACGGTTTCTGGGCAGTTGATTGGACTCGATGTAATATATTTGGGAATCTTCCTCCTGGTGCAGTCAGCTGTATGTCTAAGCGTAATCATTTTGTAATGCAAGTAATTAGCTAGACACTGTTAAGTGTCATTTGACTCTCCCTTGGCAACATTTTTTTTTGTTTAGTCATGTGGATGCCTACAGGTGTTTTAGCATGAATTGCCACTTTTAAACAGGCTGTACATAGTGCATAATAGCTTTATGATCACAAAGGTATATGCCAACACATGCAAAACGTTTGTTTTGTTTTGTGGAATCCGACTCGTCTCTTGGCTTAGGTCTTCCACAGCTGCCCCGTGGTGGCTGTGGGCACAGTCCGGGTCACCTACCCTGGTCATGCCGTGCACGATCCGGGTCACCTCCCCCTGATCATGCCGCGCGGGTGGCGCACGGCCCGGGTTATTTCCCCCTGGTCATGCCGCACAGGTGGCGCACGGCCTGTGTCACCTCCCCTGGTAAACAGAATTGGCAGAGCCCTGAACCATTAGTTTTAGCGTTATGGAGAGTGGATGAAGGTACATGCTGAGCTCTGTCAGAGCCACATTATTGTTTTGATTATTTGGGTTTAAGGGCGCGCCGACTGCAGGGTCATTTGGCGCCCATTGTCAGAGCCACAGTCCATAGCCAGGAGTCCAGTCGTGACAGGTCCAGGTCCAGGTGACAGGTTCGGGTCAGGGCCGGCCAGTAAGGCGGCTGATCATCACGTGCTCGTTAAGATTCTCGTTCAGCCAGACCCTGGCCGCTGTGGTGGTGTGGACAGTCGGAGCGTCCAGCTGCACCCATTAGTTGTTTGCGTTCACACGTTTTCTCACGTGTGGCCACATCACGCGCTGCAGCAATTCCAGGAGCCGAATTCGGCTGTTGACCGAAGAGTTGTCATGCCAGTGAACGAGGATCCTCCATTAGGTAACTGCGACTCAGCCCAGCACATGACTGTGTCGCCGCCCTGCACTCTGCAGTACATGTCCACTGCTGGGTCACATGGAGCCCAGTGTCGTTCATTCTGCTTGTTCGGACACTGGCTCAGCACAAACCGGTTTTTGTCGCTCTATGCGGCGTTCTCTTCAAAGCTTGACCGCTGGAGAAGCACGACCCTACCGGCCCTCCGCGTCTCGCTTGGTTTCACCACTGTGTGTGGTTTGCAAGGATACCCAGCAGCACTCCTTTCTGACGATGCACCAATATGTTGAAACATAAATACCAATAGATCTACTTACAGTGGTGAGAGACACTGGCCTCTTCCTTTTTCGATATTCCTGGAGTGAGTCCCTCACCCTGTTCGCAAAATTATTTGAGAAGGACAGCTCTTAGACGAGGCCTTTGGCCGTACCTGCCCCTGACACTGAGAAGGGTCAGGGGCAGGACAGCTCTCAGACGAGGCCTTTGGCCGTACCTGCCCCTGACACTGAGAAGGGTCAGGGGCAGGACAGCTCTCAGACGAGGCCTTTGGCCGTACCTGCCCCTGACACTGAGAAAATCCGCTGACGGGTCTTCTAAGCGCGATAAGAGAAGGTATGTCCCTTTGAGAAAGCCTAAATTGAGACCGAAATTTCCGCCGTTCGGTGTGTTTTCAAGCTCCAATTTCAAGACCAAACCACGCTTCTTGTTCCTTGGAAAGTGAGGGTTTTTACCTTTGGGTGCGGAATGAGGCAATGCCATCTCGGGCGTTCGGAACAGACTAGGTGGTCTACACGCATGCAAAATAGATAAAAATCAAATTGTTCCAAGAGTTTTCAGCATATTCATTATGTGCGCTTCATTTGTGCATTTCGTGTTCTTGCAATGCACTTTTAAAAGTAACATTTCAGGTGAAAGTCCCTCTAAACTCCTGACTGCGACACGGTCAGAGGTGTACCTCCCGACTGCAGCACGGTCAGAGGTATACCTCCGACTGCGGCACGGTCAGAGGTGTACCTCTCGACTGCGGCACGGTCAGAGGTGTACCTCCCGACTGCGGCACGGTCAGAGGTGTACCTCCCGACTGTGGCACGGTCAGAGGTGTACCTCTCGACTGCAGCACGGTCAGAGATGTTCCTCCCTACTGCAGCGCTATCAGAGGTGTACCTCCCGACTACATCATGATCAGAGGTGAACCTCCCGACTGCACCAAAGTCAGAGGTGTACCTCCCGACTGCAGCGCGGTCAAGGGGTGTACCGCTAGCACCTCCCCTCTCTTTGACACTTGTTGTATTTGGTGAACAAGCGGGCCTATTTGGGAGATGAATCTTGGTTCCATGGAAAAAAAACAAGGAGGAAAGAATCAGGTACCTGTTCGCGTAAACTTATGAAGTTTTTATTTTCGAAGAATGTAGTGGTATTCTGAGGTAGGCAACTATTGAGATAAGTGCCATTTTGTTCCAAGATCCAGAAGATTGGCTTCTCCACACTTTCCTTAGTCACTGTGTATGTGTAGCAATGTCCTAAAATTTTGAACTTGACATGGAAACCATCACCTATCAGTAGCTTGTGTTGACCTGCGGTCTCAGTTTAATTTCTTGAATTTATTTCCATGACAATTCACAGCACACAACTGTAGTAACTGCTACATCTTCACCATTTCACGTGCGTCTTTTACCAGATACCTGGCACCTGTGCAATGGCAACCTTGTAAGCAGATGCGGTGTTCGTCTG